>JAOEHT020265397.1:0-10533 GCA_025448195.2 Parazoanthus atlanticus
TTCGAAAAACTTATCTCTTCGAAAAACTTATCTCTTCGAAAAACTTATCTCTTCGAAAAACTTATCTCTTCGAAAAACTTATCTCTTCGAAAAAATACATCGAGAAAAATATATACCGAAAATGTTTTTTTATTGGTACAACAACTATTTTTATTACAATTCAACAGTTGGCCTCTCTTGGTGCTCTTTAGTTATCACGGTGATATCTCGTGCAAGTAGATTTTTTCATGTGTCATTTCGGCAAACTTTCATAAAATTTCGATAAAGTTTCACGGCAAAGTTTAACAAAATTTTGGTAAAGTTTGATAATAGAGTTTCACAAGGTTTTGGTAAAATTTCAAAAAAATTTGGTATTATTTAACAAGCTTTTGATAAAGTTTCAGAATAAAGTTTCGTAAAATTCTGGCAAACTTTCATAAATTTTGTTTAAGTATCAAAAAAATTTAGGCAAAGTTTCGAAAGTTTAACAAGCTTTTGATAAAGTTTCAAAGTTTCACAAGATTTTAGCGAAGTTTCATAAAATTTTGGCAAACTTTCATGATAAAGTTTCATACAAGTTTCATGGTAAAGTTTTAAAACATTTCGGGTAAAATAAAACTGAGAGAAAGAGTCCAGAAAATACTACACGGTAGATTCGACACATGAAAAAATCGGACTTGAAAAGCCAACATTTAACTCGTCAATATTTCTACATATTAGCTCGAGCGTGAAGAGGTATTTTCAGTCAGAATCGGGCACGAAAATACAACACGAGTTCAGTAACAAAACAAACTAAATTTAAAGGGTGGATTGCAGTCAAGAGGGGAACGAAGTTATCTTAATTAAAGCACGATGGTTAAGAAACCATTGAACAAAGGAGTCTTTATCCCTCTTCATGCTCTGATCGATTCAACATTCTACACAGTCACAGACACTGTAAACTACAGGTGTATAAAAATTAGCTGTTTACCGAGTGTGTTCAACTTTGTAAATTTCACAAAACAAGATACAAAATAATGTCTAATCTTGAAAATAGCATACTTCGATTCTTTTGAAATGATCAAGTCAAAATCTATGGTTTTATTCAAGGGGTCGTTTCACTGATTTGCACATATGCAACGGTTTCGACTAAGTTTCAGTGTAAAATATTTTTAAAGAGGTACTGTGCAGATACCAACCCAAGTTTTCGAGAGGCAAACCGGCACGGGGGGTCTGTTTTACAATGCGATTAAATTGGATTGTCAGTGTGGACCGCAAAGCAGTAAACTGGTTTAAAATGCATCGAGTTTTGGAATATGTAGTTGGTCAAAAGTTTCTTGGTTTCACCAAAATGTTTTATTTTAAAATTCTTTGGATAAAGCAACTTCTGTGAAATACATATTTTGTCGATTACGCGGTGAAAAGGCCCCTTCAAGTTGAACGAGTTAACCTATTTTGGAAAAGACTTTCTTTTTCTCTTTCTTTTAGCGTACAGATTTCAAGAACAAATTTTAACATCATTTCGCCGAAAAAAATATTTCGGATCTAAACGCAATCAATTAATACTGAAAAGTGATCTTCAAAATCTACTACTGCTTTCAGTTGCCTTTTCTTGTTTTGATAGTTCGAAACAAACTGAACTGCCCCAGTTCACTATTATGTCACAGTCAGCTTCACATTTTTAAACTACTAACAGATCGAAATTACTGTTTTCATCCTCAAGTAAACTTGGTAAATTTCAGAGTTAAAACTGTATCGACCAAATCAAATTTGCAGTTGCAGAATGTAGATTGAAGTTGGGTAAAATCAAATGTAAATATGTCTTTTCTTACTTGAAAAAGCCACAAGACAAAAGTTCAAACATATAAAGTTTATCATTATCGGACACAAAAATATTTTCAAGATTATATTCAAAATCACACGAGATGTTTTCAGCTCGTCAACAACTATTCATTTCAAAACTTGACAATGACTGCGACGTAAGAGTAAAATAGGGCAATTTGAGGAGTAAAACTATGGAAAACGCTGAGCAAAAGGTAAAAACAAAATTTCATTTATTTCATAATATAACAGCAGATTGTACCCAATGTCAAACAACTCGATACCTTGTTCGGTCTTTAATATTTTTGTCGGGAAACTTCGACTTATTACAGCCTGGGGATGGGAAAAATTGTAACCCTTCCGTCACAACGTAACAAAATTTATTAATTCCCATAAAATACAAATTTGGCTCGATTTGCTTTTTAAAGTATATATATGATCAACTCTATACTCGGTGAGAATTGGTTGCTCTGTTCTCATTTTGAAAAAAATTGAATGGATTTGATTTGTCATCTTCATCGATTTAAAAACAACATCTCTTTTACAAAAAGGTAGAGATAATTCGATTTGTCGTCTATGTTAAAAAAAACATCGACTGTGTCCTGTCAACTTCTTACTCATTCATTCCTTTTTTTCTTGAAATACTAAATAAAAGTGTAATACTTTCACGACACATCTTCCACAATCGATCAACTTTCTTTCCACCCCCTCCTTCCTTCCCCCAAGCTGTAACAAATGAAAGCCAACTTTGCAGTCAAAAATACGGTTGCCACGAGAGTTTAAGAAAAGTAAAACTTAAAGCCTATAGAGAATCAGCATGTAATTCGCGCTTGATTTTGTTTTGAAAATTTGCTTACGCGTATAATATTGTTTAAAAATGAAAATAATTCCAAATTTGAGCTTTGCATGGAAAAATCCAACAACAAAAGAAAAATTTGCTTCGAAGGAAGAAGAGAAACATCAAATACAGCCTTTCGCGTCGACGTTCGATTTTCTGTTTGCGAGAGATTTGAATTACATGCCGGTTGTCTATGGGTTTTTAGTATGGAACTTAAAAGTTGGTATGTTAGCCTACTTTTTACCGACTCTTAATGTTCATTCTTCTTCTTTGAGCAGTTCTTGGGCTTGAGCGGTTGTTAAGTTCTGTGTATCTGTAGCTTGTATCGCCATCATTGTACCGCTTCACTCATCTTGGCTCGGAGTTTAGGTGACAAACCTACGGAAAAAAATATTAGTTGTATTTCCATACATCTCAACAACGTTCTTCACCACATGAATTCATAAAAAAAAAAAACGTTCAAAGAACGAAAGACACACTACAAAGCAAATTTTAGGGTTTCAATCGCGAACTCGTTTTAAAAGCATTTTCAAATGTACGCGTAACTTGTTAAACTGAACTCTTCTCGCTTTGTAAACCCAAGGGATCCAATTGCAGCCACATGTTTCTGTCAGAGTCGCGTTTTAACCACTCTTTAAACTTTATCTCAACTAACTTTGACTCGGCAGAAGACTTTCGAATCTGGATCCGGAAGCACAAAAAATTGTTGTAATAAATAAGTTTGACCGTTAAATAAAAATAAATTTGTAGTGAATACTCACTTTCTCAAGAAACCTTGCTGCTTCGTCATTCATCATCGTCTTCTCAGGCCCGCGCCCAAAACCTACAAGGAAAAGAAACGAATTGTTTAGCAGTTTTGTTACAAGTGGCTATTGAACGGTTTCGCAACCCCTAACTTCCACTTTTCTTCGTAACCAACTCGTGAATCGGACAACTTTAGCGTTTGATACTGAAAATAAAAAGCAAGAAACGGAATGTTCAAGAAGAAAGAAGTAAAAACAACTTTAAGCAGCTAGAGTTCTGGCCCCCTACTGTCAAACAATTTCTTGAAATCTCAAACACTTGCTCACCTCACTCAGAAGAGGACGATAACATCTATCCACAGCAGCTGAGGTACAAAACTGAAATGAAAAAATATGCAAAGTTTTCAGAATTTATCAGTCCCAGAAAGTTGGCACTTCTGAATGGCATGTCTGTGATCGGTTGATTTCTCTTCTTCTTTGTATTAATTATCTCCCCTGGCGGTTCCGCCTTCTCGCTGAAACAATACAATCAATAGCTTCTAATCAACCGTACTGCAGTGTGAACTCTTCACAGCAACGAGAATAGTGTGAAAAGTTAGCAAGCAATATTTTTATCCATATTTGTCCAAAACATTTAAAATTTGCAAAAATCCAGGTTTCAAATCCATTTCCTAGTGAAAGATAAAAGCCAACTAACTAAAGAATTTAAAAGTTCCGACAAACAGTCTACGCAAAACAGGAAAAAATATTCATACTTTGGAAAATACTGTATTCTAAAATAAATATAGTTTGCTGTTTAGAAAACCAGACTTGCACGATTAAAGGAATACTCTGCAAAAACATAAACCTGGGACAATTCTAATCTCGACCCCAAGTGCAAGTTCCAGAACAAAAGATAAACTTGTACATTACAAAATTAAAAGCTTGATTGAATTGCGCCCTGCCACAAACTCAAAAAAAATTTATTCGTCTAACTTCAAACCCAAAACAAAGTTTTAGGCATTTAGTACGAGATTAGTTTTCTTGTAGACTACAAAATATATTTTAAATTCTTGTGTGGTATATAATACAGGCATAGCTTTCGACAATTTTAATAAACGAAATATAAATCTTCCCAGCTCACTAAATGGAGACAAGTTATTTAAATCTTCGCCCGAAGGAGACTTTGCCACTGAAAAAAATATTCTACGATTTTTTCCTAAATAAGACTATGTCGTTAAAGAACAATTTTTAGCTAAAATAAAGTTGATAGTTGAACTGCCTTTCTCACCATTACGAAGTTTCCATTTCATAATAAAAATATTGTATTCCCATGTAACGTATTTCCAAAACGGCGTTTACTTGATTTTAAAAAATAAATAATAAAATATAGCAAAATATTCTTAGGATAAAATATTGTAAAGTATAAAAAAAATATTTCTTCAGCCTTCGTAATTCCAAAGCGCAACAAATCCTCCCTTCCTTACCCCCCTCCCCCACCCGAATTCTTCCCTTCTTACACCCCACTCCCCCTCCCATGCCATGCCATGCTACACCAAAGTTGAGATAGGCACATAGAGAATTACTCAGGAAGTGCAAAACCCGTTTGGACGAGTGGCTTGTTCCACCTTCTCCCCCAGACCTGAACGGGGGCAAAGATAAAATAAGCCTCCCAGGGCCGGGAGGCCATGCCAATTAACCTAACTATGCGAAATGGAAATTTTTTATCCTAAAAACTACTCTAGTTGAAAGCTAGGGTCGAACCTGCGACCCAAGGAAACCGCATGAATCAAAGGCAAGCCACCTTGCCTTGGAGCCATACTGATTCCTCATTAAAATTCATTTCAAATTAACGTTTTGTAAAAAGGAAGGCCATTGTTCTCGGTGAACAATAACATTTGCTATTCTAATCATTCTCTCACTAGGCCGTTTACAAACTTTCATGCGCAACATATCTTTTTGACTAAAACTAAGCAAAAGCGAACGCTGCTTCGAACACAGTTGTTAGATCCAACTGGTTATATAAAGCTCGGCAAAGTTTAACAAGATCAATACAGCACTAAAACTTAACACGTTTAACCTGTTCAGCCCCAGCCAGTTTATTAACATCTATCTTCTCCCTACAGTATCGATACAAATTAATTTAAGTTGCTTTGTTGTGAGAATAATGAATTGATCACACACTGCAAGTTATTCAATATGAAAAGCAAAATTCTCCCAAACTTTTTAAAAGTAAGGTATCGGTAGCATTTAGAAGAATTTAGCAACACATCAATTGTCGTGTCTGGGGATGAAAGAGTTTTAAAGGAAAGCAAAAGTTTAAAAGGATGCACAAAGATGCTTTGTTTTATGTCGTGTGCACGGTCACAGTCTCCAAATTTTAAAGAGCAGACCAGACTCATAAAATTGCATATTCTGCCTGCCGGCACTGCTCACAAAAACTGCTTATCCTGCTCATAATTCTACTCGGACATGACTTGCTTGCATTCTGCTTAGCAAACAATGAGTGAAAACATGACCAGCTTTGTTTTATTGGATAAGTTCAGTTTTCGGTGTACGTCAGTAAAACTTTCTTCGACTTCCTAATATCGAATACAGTTTCAGATTTCTGATACGGTTTATTGGTTGCTACAACACAACACAAAAGAACAAGAATACCCCTGCATTAGACCAGAACTTGGTTTTATTTTGATACCCTGTCCCGATTTGCCACAAAAATCTCTGCTCCCAAAATCAACACGTAAACAAATGGACTAAACTCCGTGATTCTTCTGCCGTGATCCCGACCGAAACACTTAAAAACTCATTAAAAACTATACTCTGAACAGTAACACGTTCACGCATAGCATGGGAGTACCTGGCCACTTGACACCCCCTCCCCCCTCCCGACGGAGCCGTTTTGTAATTTTCTTGCGCACTGACAAAAAATGCGCAAAGATTTGAATGTCTTTACTTTTGCCACAATGACCCTAAACTTCTCATATTAAAACACAAATTAATTAATACAAAAGTTGAAAAAAATGCTTGTTTTTCTGCTGATAAGACTACCTCACCCAAAATGGAATTCCAAGAAACCGCTTTCTTCAAATTCTTCTGACATTTGATATATATATATATCTTTGACCAAAATTGACTTTGTTCACCAAATTTGTAACAAATGCCCTTTCTTCACATAGCTTAGGTCTGCTAAATAGCAGAAAACAATGTTTTGGTCTTGTAAGTCCACAAATCGCGGTTTTCTGAAGGCGATTTTTCCTAGCGCCACCATCTTGAATACAATGTTAATGAACGAGAGGGGGCCTGGTATTGCAACCGTATCACACCCAACATGATATCCAGAGTAGAATATCTATTATTTTATTATTATCACAGGCGAAAAAATCATTTTCGCCTGTGATATATTGATATTTGATAATTCAAATGCACAGGACGAAACTGTGCGTTTCCGTAAACGTTTTTGTAACGGAAGCATGACGTACATTCACATTTCCGTTGTGGGAAGCACGGGTTTCCGCGGGAAGAAACACAACAGTTCTTCATATTTCCGTCGCAACGGAAGCGACGAAATGGGACACCTATTGTGCTCTTCCGTCGTATTTCAGACAAACTGAAACACATAGAAACATCATATTTACGTGCAGTTTACACGCAATTCCGACACTTTTCCGATGCTTTTTTCGCACACTTCCATCACGTTTCCGCTAACTTTACACAAGCGTAAAAGAGCGGCATATTTGCCGTTACGTTGGGTTTGGGTATTTTTACATCAATTTTTGCTGCGCGATCAGTTGTTTTCCGATTCAAGTTGCAGGCTTATAGATAGCATGCAAAGGTACTCTACGTACTTCGAACAGATATATTTTAAAATGCCCATGCAGCAAATTCCTATTTCGCAGTACAAGCTGAATGATTAACAAACCAAACAGAATTTCTGACCAACATCAACAATTTTATTCAGCACTGTGACCTGGGAACGAAAATAAGTTTAAAAGTTTACGAGCTTTTGATCGATTCAATTAAAAAATAACTAATACTAACCCTAACCCTTATCCTAACGTTATAACTTGGGTTGGGGTTAGTGTTAGTGATAGGGTTGGTGTTCGGGTGCACAAAAGAAGCCTTCTAATTTTCTTCTGGGTTGGATAAAAAAGAACCATTCTCAGGCCACTTCGTTGTTGCCGTCTGCATTTGAATTATCAAATATCGATAATTCACAGGCGAAAATGATTTTTAAAATGACAATAGATGTTCTACCTTGCAGATCATGTTGATCACACCACATTTCAAGATGGCGGTGCCGGGAAATTAAAAAAATATAAAATTGCCTTCAGATCAAAGCATCGTTGCTCTGCAGCAGACCTAAGTTATGTTTACAACTTGGTGAAACAGCCGAGTGTCCCTTAAGAGCGATTTTCATTTGATCTTGAAACGAAAACAGGCGAACCGAACGCGAACCGAATTTCTGGAGTTTAATTGCTTCTACGAACACTCGGCGAACGGGCGTGCACTCTTATTGGATTTTGGAACACGTTCGTTTCACGTTGTGTTTTGATTTTGATTTTGATTTGTCGGGCAAACAAAATTCGCTACAAAGAAAACAAAGTTCGTTTCAAGAAACTATGAAAGAACAGCGACAGTTTATGAGTCCTTTGTAACTGGACAAACGAACAGTTTCACTAAAAACCACTGAAGTGCTGCTGTTTTTATCTTTCCTAGTGAACGAGTTTTCAAGGTCAATGAAAATTGCTCTAACGAACAATTGCTGTCTTGAACACGAAAGTCCAGCTTGATCGTTTTCTCCGTTATACCCACCACTCCCGCAATAGAAAGCAACAATATAAGAAAGATTTGATATAAGTATTGTATTTTCAAGATTTAAATTGACTCATCTCAAAATATAATAACTAAAGCATTTTCTTTATAACATAAATGTAACACCAGAAGCTAATTTTAAAATTCTTTTTTTTAACTTTTATGTTTATGGATGAGGTAACACACGTCACATGTCCCTTCGGAGGAAAATTTCAATTACTCCCAATCATTTCTGATAAAGTTGGGAACTGATGTGATACTCTGGAGGAGTGATTGAGTCACGCATTACGTTTTGCGCCGGAGACTATGGCTAAAACAAGACACCAATCTCGTTCCCAGACCCCATGCAGATTACGTTTGTCAACAGATCCCTGAAGTACTAAATTTCGCTTTCTGAACTTTCGTACGCGCGTGTTAAAAATATTTAAGGTTCATTAAGTGATATAGCTTGGTAGATAAGCTTCAGTTTGGTCAAAAATAAGTATAGCAAATGTCAGAAGATTTAAAAATTGCGGGCTTGAGAAATAGAGCCTTCCACTTTAGGATATGTGATCTTTTGATCAGCAGAAAACTATTACCATTGGGCTATGGTAGCAAAATTAAAGTCATTTAAAACAGACACGTGTCTTTTTCATAATGCAAAACACAATATGCTTACCGTTTTTTACTCCGTTTACATTTAACTACTTATTATAACCGAGAGTGAGGTCTGTACGGGAAATATCAAACTGAGGCCTTGCTGTATTGACCGAGCATCAGCGAGGTCAAAACGTCAAGGTCGAAGTTGATATTTCCCGTATAGTCCAAACGTTCGAGGTTAATAAACATTTTATTATATGGCATTCTTACTAAAAGGACACTAACACAGTGCGAGCGGAAATTCTTTACTTCGCACATCCGGTTATGCGCGCGCGTAGGTCATTAACAATAATCCGTAATGCCCGTAAGCATTACGGGGGATCCAGACCGGCCGCTTAAGAGACAGTCAGAACGCGCGAAGTATCTTTGCCATATAATAAACAAATTAATCATATCTTACCTTTGAATCCAATCTGACATGCATATCCTTTTCCGACACACCAGTGAAATGCGTGCTGCGCAACTTTCCTCCACAGTACAACCCTCCTTCGTATAACAGCTTCGCTTGGTTTCTGTCCCCTTTGTTGTAAGCGATGGAACATCCTGAGACGAGGGATTGGTCTACCTTTTTCCTGGAATCGTAAGATCAAGGTTAACGGTAATGCGCAAAATGAAATTCCCTCATAACCCCCATCTCTCGGATGTAAGAGATCTTTTACTCTCGTGAGATTAGAGCTAATTCACAGTAGCGTGCAGAACTAATCGCTCGTCCCCCACCCCCAACCCAATTCCGCTCATCCACCCGCCACAAAAATCACACCTACCCCCGATGCAATAGATATTTTTCCTAGAATCATAATATCAGAGTTTACAGTGGTGCACGGATCGGAAACACTCACCAACCCTGCCCCTTTTATAATTTTCCCATTTCTGTAACGTCTTCACCTCTTCCATTCTTGGCTGACACGAATAGCGATGTCACAAAAGTATGTTTTTGTTTAACGGTAGCTAAATGTTTCTGAGCTTCTACAGACTGCAAAAACACAAAACTTGGCGCAGTATTAGGGCAAGAATGTATTTTGTGGCCGAGTTGCGATTTGCTGAAATATATATGCGGCGCCATGCATGTTGATGACACCAATACGGGGGCCAAAATTTGCAAAGTTGTTGGCAAATCTGCATCTTTACTTCTGATTTTGCGACAGTTCAACATTAATATTATTTTCAATGATTAATCAAGTCAAACATTCCACGGAGCAATTGCTTAATAATCCCGCACGCTCCCCACACGGCGCGAAAAGCCGCGCTTTACTGCGCACAGTTTCAAATAGAACAAGAAATGAGAAATACCGTATTTATTCGAATAAGCGCCCTGGGCGCTTATTTAATTTTTGGACTTTTACAGTGAGCGCTTATTCGAGGTGGGCGCTTATTCGAGGCTGGGTGCTTATTAAATTTTCACTATTTTCAGCCCGACACGTTTTTAATAAGTTTATTTCCCATCAACAAAACAAAGAAGAAAGAACAAAATGTAGTTAAACAAAACAGAATTGAAACTTTGCATTGCGGGATGTTTCAGTCTCAGTACAATATCGAACAAAAAAGTTTGAAGTCTCAGGTAAGGTCTTTCAAACGACCTCAATCTCATCAGTGTCACTAACTTCAATCAATGAGGTCTCAGGTGCAGCGTCTTCAATTCCTCTAACTTTATATTTACGATTTTCTTTTTTTGGGGGGGGGGGGGGGGTCCAAAAAAGGCCTTTACACTTTTTGGCTCCAAAAACAGTTCTGACACGTGCAGAG
>JAOEHT020265492.1:0-10532 GCA_025448195.2 Parazoanthus atlanticus
ACGTGCTAATTAGACCGTTGCCATGGTTACAAGAGCCGATAGAATGACGTAATGTTGCTGAAATTGCTTGTTTTTGAAACCAGTTGTTATGACACCTACAAATATGTTGTAAGCATATTTATGCCAATATAAACAGCTTATTTTGCAAAACTATCAATTAGAATGATAATTTGTAATTAATATTGCAATAAAACACAAGCTACATATTTTTGATAAAATTCGAAATCAGAATTTTCCATGTTTCAAATTTTTTTTGAATCGCTAAAAAGGGTGGGCATGTCAGAAATAACTTCAAAAACTCGTTAACTAATAAGTAACAGCTACCAAAAAGGAATTGGGAAAATCTTGAAAACCCTTCAAAAAATCCCCAAAAAATCGGGGGGGGGGGGTTCAAGCTACAAGGAAGAGACAGAAGTCGAAACGTTTAGGTCACTGGGGATCGAACCGTGACCTCCCGCTCCGACGCCACCCGCTTATCCGTGCATCCATCCCAACTCGTCCTTCCCACTCCACAGTTCCCTCCCATAACAGCATTCCCTACCCTCACTAACCAACCAACCCCAGCCATGTCCCTAAGCTATACCCATTAAAATCTAAAATTTCCACCTCCCCCTTCCAAAAGCGTAAAAAAACGCACTTCTCACACTATTCAAACGAGTTTAAAAATTATCAAAAACTAGCAACTATGGTGAAGCACTACATTTCTATTAAATACGCCTAATCTTTGTCAACAAAAAGCTCTAATTGAAATAATCTAAGAAAATAACTAAACGTCCCCAAAATGAAGCTAACTAATTACGAGAGATTAAAGAACGATTGAGATTGTAGCTTGCAAGAACGTTCACATGCAATCTAAAAGAAATGACCGACGTTCATACACAAGAGTGACAAGTAAGTGATAAAATAATTTAGCTACCATGACATTTTTTCCATGTATATCCACTGCATCAGCTATCCAATTATTTCCTTGATCACCAAACCTCTTTAACCTGGTGTTGCCATTAACTTTTATTCTGAGAGTTCCGATCGACCGTCCATACATGTGTCGAAAAAACCGCAGACAAACTGAACCGGTGTAGTTAGCGAAGACCAACTTTGCATTGTCGCCGTAGGCTCGTGGTGATGAGCTTTCGATGAAGATATAGTAACCTGTAAGAAAATGGTAATTATTGCTCTTTCAAAATTCGTAAGCATCTAAAAATTTCAAACTAAATAAATAATTGAATATTTCAACCGAAACAAATATACAAATGTTTCAAGCTAATTTATCGATTGAACTAGCAACAAAATGTTTTGATGCTATGTATTCCCAGGCAGTGAAGTGTGGAGCCTTTATCTTGAACTTGATTCCCAAATTTGGAATCAATCCGAATGCGAGATAAACACTGGAAGACTAGTTTTGAAAAAGACTGTTTTTTTCTGCGTTGGCGAGTAAGCTGAATATGGGTTTTGATGAACAAGGGTTGATATGGTATGTTTTTCGCCGTAAGGTTTGGTGTAAAGCTGACGTTTCGAGCGTTAGCCTTTCGTCAGAGCAGACATGCTGTGAAAAGCATGTCTGTGAAAACGAGTCTGTACTCATTGTAATCAGCGGCAACTACATTTCAGGTTGAGAGAAGAACGTTCAAGCCTCAGCCCAAAAAATAGACTTTCTTATAAAAGTAAATAAAATTAACCTAAAAACTATAACGATAATTAGTAATGATAAACTGAAACAAATTGACAGAAGCTATTCAAATGTTTCATAATAGCTGAAGAGTACACGCTTTTTTTGTAAGAACAAACTTTATAAGAACACCCAGGCTGAGATTTGTCCAAAAATTAAGAACAAGCTGAAGGACAAGCCCAGGCCGAAGTTTATAATTTCAGTACTTTATCGAATGAAAGTCCACAGCAAAAACTGTAACGTTCACGTTTATGTTCTAACCAAAATTGAAAGTTTCTACCTGACACCTCGGCAAACACACAGCAGTGAATCAAGACTTTAACACATAGTGCTCGACCAAAGAATAAGAGACATGTGTTTCCAAGTGTGTGGAATAATCTGGAAATAAAAACAATTTAAGAACCATTTGAGGCTAAAGTCGCCATAAAATTAAGAACAGTCCAACCTTGGCCAAAATTTACTGGTTCTTATAAAATAAGCGTGTAGACAGTTTAGTGTTATATAAATTAGTTATTCCCTTGGTGAAATTTCCGAGATAATATCTATTCTCATCGGGCGGCACTTGGAGTTTAACTCTGTTCTTTTGATCAAGAAAACACAGAGAGCCGATCTCTATAGAAAAATCGCAAGAAATCCTGTCTGGAAAGTATTCAACTACCAAGGAAGTGCTTTTAAAAAAGTTTCCAAATGGAAAATATAGTAATAAAGGAAGATGACAATCAAGAAATTGAAGTGGAGCTATCGAACTTTGCCAATAGGAAGTTTGGAGAGCACTCGAGAAGCTGGAGAAGCTCGTGCCACTCAAACGCTTCTTTCGTGCTCTCTCAAAACTTCATCCGTAACTCGATAGACGCACGCTAAGCATGGATCATTTCTTTCACATCCGATACATTACTTACACAAAACTGTTACAGTGGCTTTTTTACAAACTTGTAAGAATATGTGTTTGCAGTACCCTACAGTTCCGGCACAACATCGATTTTCTGTCAGTTCAGAGTCGTTTAAACTTGCTAGAAACTACTCCCAGAATGCAGAAAATGATCTTTTAGAGACTTTTAAAATTAAAACTTTTCCCGGGTAGCATGCCCCCGAATCCCTCTTCGAACTCGTGCCTTTGTCTCTGGCGCTTGTGATCCTTCCTACACGAAATTACTTGAGGCTGCCACAGTCGGCTCCCCCCTTCAGAGGAGCTTTAGCAGAGAGTTTTCTTTTAAAACAAAAGTTCATCTGACATGTTCAGAAAGCAAGAAAAAACAGAATATGTTTTTAACACTTTGCACTAGTTAATTTCATTGCAATGAATATTAATAGTCGGAAGAAGATGTTCAACAAGACTGTGAAAACAAACCAAAACCGGCCCGTCATCTCAAAGAAAACTCCACCCATTTTTTCACGTGGAAAGTGATTTGCACAGTGCAATCTCCCTTCAAAAGAAAAATCATTGAAGAACTACATATTAGCCGCGAACAACCAAGTAATTTGAACAAAAAGGTCCATTGTTTCACCACCAAACTCTTCCCCTCGGGAATAACATAATCAAGATTCACGATTAAATTACCAAGCTGTACACCTGAACGCTCAGATCACTCTGAAGATGTAGTGAACATTGTCGCAAAAATTTTTAGCCACATTTTTATTTCAAATCCAAATCACATACCGATTTGCAACGGTAAACATGAATCCCAGATAATAAATCATAGAAATATTTTTGAAATGTAATCTGTATCCAAACATTTGCTCTAATCAATTGAAGAATGTTTTGCTAAAGCAAAAAACGGGTAATTAGTGATTTTGTTTGTCGTTGTTGTAGTCAGCATTGTACGACTGCAGCTTGATTAAACCGTGCCTTTAGCTGTAAATTATGCGTGATAAGTGAAATGTGATTGGTGGAAAACAAATCTAAGAAATAAGTCCGCATGTATGGAGACAAAAGAATAAAAATGTTATAATCAGTATGCACACTCACTTGAAAGACTGAAACCGTTACCGGCGGATAGAACCGAGAAGGACAAAGTTGTGTTCACCAAGCCAGAGTTTCGGGTATATTGAAGAACGAAGATCCAAACCTTCGCCCAGATTTATGTGCTCACAAAAACGGTTAGTTCGAAATTATAAGAATTTAGTGGGTTTACGGAAAGACCGACAAGGCGTGGGATAGCGGCTCTGTCTTGACATTTTGTAGATGCAGCCAGAATAGGTGCTTGCTCAGTTTGTGAAATTGTTCTTGTAAAAAGATTTTTAGATTTAAGCAGTCGTTAGTTTCATAAATCGGATAAATCTTCAGTTATTCCTTAAAACTAATCGTTCGTCCTTTAACTGCAGAAGCCGTTCAAGCCAAGGAAAGTACGGGCGTGTGAGGAGAACCTACGAATTTTATGGACATGTCTTCTAACCTTGCTTGTTAAAAACTTGCAAGAAAATATGGAGGAGAGGAGTTTTTGAGAAATGATTTCGCGATATACATTGTGTTGTTGGCACCAACTGAAACTCTTAAAAAATCCGAACATTTTCGCGATTCTCGGTAAGGAGGAAAAAGAGATGCGTGTGCCTATCCTAAAATATGGTGCGCATACACACCCCCAAATGATATGCTCCTGCGCAAGCCAAAATGATATGCGCCTGCACCGACCAAAATGATATGCGCCTGCGCAGACCAAAATGATATGCGCCTGCGCCGACCAAAGTGATATGCGCCTGCGCAAACCAAAATGATATGCGCCTGCGCAGACCAAAATGATATGTGCCTGCGCAGACCAAAATGATATGCGCCTGCGCAGACCAAAATTATATGCGCCTGCGCAGACCAAAATGATATGCGCCTGCGCAGACTAAAATTATATGCGCCTGCGTAGACCAAAATGATATGCGCCTGCGCAGATCAAAATTATATGCGCCTGCGCAGACCAAAATTATATGCGCACACGCACCAGAAAATTATATTGGCCTGCGCATTTCATTTCAGGGCGTGCTGGAGTGCGCATTTACATCTCATTGTGCCCCTCACTGAGACTCGGGTAGACGAAAACCGGTTGGATGTTGCGTTTACTATATTACTGCTGACAGCTCATTTTAGGAAAAGGCAGCGTATCGCTGAAGTGTTGTATCACCTAAACAACTGTAAAATCCTTTCACTGGTCGATAACGTTTTCCATTGCTAGCTTAGTTCGAGCGACTGGTAGATTTAGCATGTAGTGTGTTTTGTGATTTATACAATTATAACCACAAACCGTGTCCACCAGCGGAACGAAATCCACCAATTACTGAGCTATGTTGGTTAACAACTCTCCAATCACAAACGCCTTGGCGGGTTACAAAGGAATAATCCACCAATAAAATATTTTATAAGTTTACATTCAACCGCTCAGCAAGACCTGCTCCTTGTTTCGGTTTCTAAAAACAGTTAACTAAATGCTGTTCTCTTGAAGTAAATGACTACAGTTGCGTTAAATAAAAAACCCGGCCAGGTCGGTTTGTTATGTGGAATGCACAACTGAGTTTGAGAAGCGCAATTCATGGCTTGATTTCGCGGCCGGCCGAAAGAAGCTTTTTAAAGTTTGTAGCAAGGTGCCGGCAGTGATGCTTTGTCTTACATTTTTTGTTTTGCTGTATCTTCGACGTTCTTAGCACTTGCTCTTTTGCAGTTTAAAACTGACTTATTTTGAAGGAAGCAATCTTTGTTAACCCCGGAGTTAATAAAGTACAAAACGTTACGGAAAGATTAAACAAAGTATTGGAAGACTTATTTCGATTATTATAATAGTAGCGTAGCCACAAATGAACTGCTCCAAGATCCCACCACCGCCGGTAACTCTCCCGGTATTTTCCAGATGGAGAGCGGGGAAATGGCAAAATATCTCATTTACCATCACTCTGATAGTATCAAGCTCTTGAAAGTGGTTTCAGTTTCACGTTTTCACAATCATAGTGGTTTTGAGTTTACCGATCTGTTATTTTAACACTGCTGACTTCTAACTTAATTTATGCGCTTTAATAGTTAGTTGCTGAGTTTTCTAAGCACTTCTGCACACAGACTATTTAACACTCGGTTGATAAATGGTGGGAGGTGCTAACTTTGCGGCGAGTAATCACAATAGCCTAAATGGTCTATTGTTTTCCGGTAACGCCCCTTTCGAGATAATGAGTTGGGCAATGTTGGTCTCAAGCCCCCTTTGGTACCTTCCTTCAGTCACCTGCATGTATTTGAATAAATATGAATTAACTATAAATATTCTGGTTTGCTCACTGGAGTGTAAATGTCCCAAGAAAATGGCCATTCTGCGCGATGACTGTAAAATGTATAGGTAAATATATTGCAAATTGACAATTAAACTCTGTTCATATTCTCCAGGCTATACGTTCTTCTTTATGTGAACCTCTAGTCTTTTATAAGAACGTTGGGGTTCAAAATACCAGAATTTAAGAACACGTTTAAAACACACCTCAGGCTGAGACTAAGAAGAAACGTTTATTTCTATAAATTTTGAAAATAGAACGGAGCTGACCGCTACTAAATATCGTGAGAGAGCAGTGCAATTTCACTTTCGATTTCGGTAAACAATCGATAGCCTTTGAATGTATTTGTAGAGACACAATTCCAAAAAATATCAAGAACACTTTTAAGAACATTTTAGGTTGAGATCCTGAAAAAAACTAAGAACGTCCAGCCTCAGCTCAAAAAATAGACGTTCTTATCAAAGAAAAGGAGTGTACACATACCGCAGTTCTTGCAAGACAAATACAGTGGAACCCGATATAACAAAGTGCCAAGGGTTCGTTTTGAACAAAACTACGATATAAGAAAGAACTTGGGAAAAAACAACCAGATCAGAAGTTCGTCATATCGGGGTTGCACTACAAGTTAACTCTATCTTACAAGGGCTTTTGGGGGGTTCCTGGTCACGGGGCCATCTTGGATTTTTCATGATTTCAGAGAAAGGTTTTAATTGATTCAAAATTAGTGGAAAACTGTTGGAATGAACTTTAATTAGTAAAAACGACAGTTTCGCAGAAAAAAAATCAGAAAATTTAAATTATGAGAAAAATTTAGGAAAATTTTAAGAAAATTTTGCTAACACATCACTCTTAGATACTGGTTGCCATGAAAACACGTTGATTAAAAAACAAAACTTTAACACATAAAGTTGTTCCTTAAAAATTTTAGGAAAAGTTGCAAAACTTTGGAGTGTTACCTTTAACGGTTCGATTTTTAGAGAGGTTTGAATTTGGCGCGGGCACTCCCCCCGCCGTGTAAGATTGGGTTAAAACTGTAGTCGCATTGAACGGTGAACACTTATTGAAAAATACTAATGATGTTACACACTATCATGCCCGTTTTGAGTAGGAACAAAAAGACAGAGCCCTAGCCGAACCAGACAACTGGCAACGGTGCCCGCGTTATAACTTTAGCAGCGGTATTGTGTCGCGCTGAAAGAGGCACGCGACGAGAAACCGCTGTCAACCACAACGCCGGCAATTAATAACTAAAGCCGCGCAGCCTCCGAAAGCTCTGGGAACGAGAATGTTCGCTTCGCACGTGTACAGCGTTTCATATTATTTCATCATGTTTCCATATGCATGTCGCCTGCCGCGTGCTTTCAATATATTTTAATGTGGAGCGCCTTTTATATTTCCTGAGCTGTTCCTGAGAAAAAAGTCACAACCCTGAAAATTGCTCTTTTATTTGCGACTGAACCGTCGAGTGAAAGCTAATGATAAAGAAGAGAAATGGTTTTTTGAATTTTCAAGCAATTTAATGACACTTTGTTGATCTATAGAGGATATAAACAGATAAAGTTAACAACTTGTTTCCGATCTGGTCCTCTGGGGGAAAAAATGTAAACTCTAAAAACTATTGGAAAAAATAAAAGCGATTACGTGAAGTGAAAATATTTTAGTATTGAAGAGTGAAGAGTGCGATAGTATGACAAGTGAAGGATGAATTTTAAATACGCTCGTATATCATAATCAATCTTATTATATCTATCCACCTTATCTTCCTTTTACGTCCTCCTTCTGATGGCTGCAGGGAAACAGTTAGCAAGTTACTGTGGTGTATTCCAAATGGAAACTATTTTGTGGTTAAGTCTACGAGTTTTTTTCACTTTTTTGTGGTCAAGTTTACCTGATTACACGATTCTTGTTTTGTCAAACTGTATGTATGTATAAAACGAGCTGCAAGGAAAGAGTTGGTAAGTTATTGTGGTGTCATTCAAATAGAAACTATTTTTGTATCAGTCAAGTTTTTAAGCCACTTTTGTTTCCCTTTTTGTGCTTAAGTTTACCTGACTGCACGACTTCGTCTTCTGTCAAACTGCACTGTATGTAAACAACGAGTTAAGCTTTGCTTTCGCCTCGACGGCACCACCTCAGTTAGGTCTGTCCGTTCATTTATAGTAATGAAGGAAATTCAAAAAATTGAGTTACGTTCTGCCAACTATATGAAACGACAGAAGAGTTCATGAAGTTTGACCAGGGTTACGCCGGAGTCGTGAAACACAAGACTGGCGACCCTCGGATCCTAATTATATAGAGCTGAGCTCGTTTTTGAGTCGTTCTTAGTACTGAAGAAAACTTGAGCGTTATCGTACTTGTAAGGATTCCTTGAGGGTTAATTTTTTAAAACTTAAAAAACGTGTCCGGAGTCCTCAGCTAAAGTCCTCCATCAACCGATTCACGAAAGTCAAGTGAGCATCAACGATTTTGGCAGCGAAATCCGAAAGCTCAATACGCAGCGACAACTGATTAATATTGACCGACATATGGTACTGTCGCTTCTTCAGTCAATAAATTCGCAACAGAAAACTTTTATTACCCGGAGTAAGACTGTTTTAAATTTTCGACTGGATTTTGAATCACCATGGTTGCCAACTTAGACAATTAGAAATAATCTACCACTGAGGCTATTAGCAGCGTTGTCAAGGAAAGAAACTGAAAAAGAAAGAAAATATTTTACTGATAAAACAATTCTGAAAGCACTGCATACGAGTATTCAAATAAATTAATTACCAAGATATCAAGGCATAGTGACAAAAGATTTTATTTTACGTTTTTCGGTTGCCAAGGCTTGTTACCAACGCCAACTATAACATGAAGAATGACCGGAATTCTTTGTTTCGGTCAATTGACAGAGATTTTGATACTTTGAGACTGGAAGCTCACATAAAGCATGCACTCTTAGCATGATCAACGTGTTCAATTGAATAGGACGCCGGTTTGGCCAAACAATAGAGGAAACTTATTCCTTAAGGAAAAGTTTTTCAATAGCTGTTTTCATTTTAAACAAGGAACACGGAACTGCGTTCGATAGCAAACTGTGCGCAGTAAGGATAAAAAGACGGATTGAAAATACAAGATATTAAGGTAAGTCAGACTTCAATACAACCTGAAGCTTGCTTTGAGTTTTGACTAAGTATTGTGTGCTATAACATGACTCGGCCGGCGCCATCTTTGTAGACAATATACTGTGATACCTCATCTCTTCAGCAATAAATATCTAAAAACAGTGCTTTGGAGAGTTGAAAAGAGCAAATGTAGTTATTTTAAGGCAAGAATGAGATGCGTGTCTTTCATTTATTAGGCATGTTTTTAAACACAGCAGTTTCGCTCAAACAGTGTTGCGATGTTGTGTTGTGTGTGATTCATCGGAATCTGTTAGCTTTTACGTAGTCATTTCCCAAACAGACGCAAACATTACGTGAAGATAAAAACACGCTCATCTTTACGTAACTAATTGTGGACGGTTGACGAGACATCGAAAATCGAGTTGACCCTTTATATCGCAAGTTTTGCATTGATCAGTTCACAAACAACTTAGCGCAAACTGCACGCGATTGTTCCGACGAATGACTCTCTCCTCCGCAGAGGCTTCAAGAGACAGAAGGGGGCGCGCGGGGAGTCATGGGGAGGGGGGAGGAAAACGAAGCGCTCACCTTTCTTTTCCCCAGCCCCCGGCCCCCAGGGAACCTCTGCGGAGGAGAGAGTACGAATTACGTAAATGTGGTTATCAACCCCTTCACTACCACCAGGTTTGTCGACAACTACCTATCTTCTCGATCCTTGCAGTATCAGCATACTCTAAGCGGTGCTCACAGTTTCATTGGATCTCCATCCTGTTTCCATACTGAGTCTCTATATTTGTTTACATGATACCTTCTAAGATCTCATTACGGTACGTGTCTTTCCGGAATGAATTCATCCCAGTACTGAATAGCCTGCGAGCCGGCTCATTTTCCCTCTCCCCCCTCCTCTCCTTTTTTCTCTATTTTCCCCAATTCTCGCGCAAATGAGCGGGCTCGCAGGCTAGTTCCTGAACGAAATCTGGTCGCACGTTCCACAAGTATCATGTAAATGATGTACGAGCTCATTCCAGTACGGAAATAGGCAAGTGGATTGGTTGGGCGGATCAGCTGACTCATATCTTCCATTCGCCGACGTTTTACCAGAAAGAAAACTTCTATGTAAACGTGGAACAAAATATATGTGTCGTACCGGAATGAAATTCATTCCGGTATCATGTAAACACCACCTAAGTTAATTAGTTCTGTGAATAGGAGAAATGATCATCCACCCCAAACTCTCTAACTGATGAAATGTAAAGTTCTCCCAATTCATAGGCAACTCGTCATTTCACACTTAAAAATATTGTCTATCCGTGAAATGAGAGACTTGGAGTTGGAGATTATGAAGGCAAAAGAAGGAATCAACATACCTTGTTAGTCCCATATCTATATCGTACCATAACCTGACATTAACGATATTTTAGCTCATCAATATTTTGTTCAAGAAGAGTGAATAAGCCACTTTACCAATCATGCACAGAACAACTTTAGGGCTTCAGCTGGCGGGCCACACGTATTGGAAACATGGC
>JAOEHT020265598.1:0-10532 GCA_025448195.2 Parazoanthus atlanticus
GGGCATGTATCAGGAAATAGTCTTGAAATAATTAATTAATTGTTATTCTGGTATTCTTTTTGTTTAATGTAGGACACAGTGAGCATAACACAGTAAAATTAGTAAACAAAAAGAACATTCACGATCATCCCAATCATGGCCGTCACACTACTGGCCAAACACGAACACTGAAAGGTATCGAGATTCAACTTGATGTCCGTCCAAGATCTCACACAGCTCGGGAGCTCAAGCGCATGCGCGCTACGTTCCGCACGACGTCTCGTGCTCAGGACGAACTGTTCTACGGAAAAAATAAACCGGTTCACGCTCTTCCGAGTCATGGACTAACCACTAAAGCTGCTAAAGGTAATAATTTATATAGAGGATATTACACGGGGATCCAAGATAAGAACTCTATTTTCAAGTGGTTTTTACACGAGAAAATATAATTTGTATCTTCGAGATTTGTAATATATACTTACTAGCTCCAAACAAAAATCAACGCGTAGATTACAATAATGTATTTTTTTCATCCGCTATACTGACATATATTCAAGGTTTGAAATACTGTTAGGATATTGGCTAAAAGCGTCCTCAAGGGTTACAGCTACTTCAAAACAGGTTTCCTCGTGCATTCATACATACCCAGATGCATTATGGACTGTCAAGAACAAATGGAAAATATGCACTGAACAAAAGTTCCTGCATTGGAAAACTTTATTGATGCCATAAAAACTTAAACATGTCAATGCAGAAACTTGTTATTCATTAATCCTTCATTTTAAAAACCCACAATTCTTTTTAGTCTGACATGTCGGAAAAACGCCAACCAAGCTCACAAACTTGCATAAAGCAAGAAAACGTTACGAAAGGCAAAAGTTTTAACACACCAGGTTTGTTTACCTTGCTTTTCTGCCTCTACTGTGGAAAGGTCAATCGCATAATTTCTTGGTCGAAAAATTATAAACTTCATACTCTTGCTGTAAAAACTGGATTTCGAGACGCCATCTTGGAAATTGGTCAGCGTTTGTCTCGTGCTACATTCGCATGCAAGCGCAGTCATTACTCCGACATATCTTCCGGTCAGTTCACATGTCAATCTTAGGGGATGGAAGAGTAATCCTGATTCACGAATTATGTCCCAAAAAATTAGTAGGAACCATGAATTGTTTGTCTTTGAAACTTAGGGAATCATGAATAAAGAACAACGGCCAATGAATCATGAATAAGTTCATTTACTATAGAATGAATCACGAATCACTAAATTAGAAACCATAACTATTTGAAGTCAAATGATTCCACTACTAACCCCGAATAGCTGTATATACGTTTTAATACTATAATTCTAACACTGTGTCTAATTGCTTAGCAGCCGCACAATCCGGAAGTAGTAGGCGAGGTGATGCATCGACATCCGGTTCTGCCTCTTCGTCTGCGTCAGCGAGTTGTAAGTAATACTAAATTTCAATTTATATGCGGTAAATTTGCGATTGAAGATAGGAAGCCCATATGTTATTTTTAATGTTAATAAATGTATAAAATACAAATATTAGTTACCGGCCTGTTGCTGTTTGTATCTTGCAGAAAATATCCAGAAATAGTAAGTTCTATAGGACGATCTCTGGCCATTTATTGCTCTCTTGTGAGCAAAATGGAGCGTATTTCCCCCAAGAAAGCAAAAAATAGACAGAAATTGTCCTAAAGAGCTCGCTATCTGTGGACATTTTCTACAAAAGAGCAGCAGTGGGTAACTGATGTTTGTTATACGTATATTAACATTGAAAATAACATTTGGGTTTCCTATGAATTGAAGGTACATTTAATAATTACTCTGCAATGACTAAGCAAATACAACTATCGACTGTCTTTAATAATCAAATACATGGAATATTCGACTGCTATCCCCATCGTCTACTTCACTTTTGATTCATTTTCGCAGCCTCGTGTGATATTGGTTTCATGCTGGACATCTCTTCGTCACTACAAGGAGAATCAAACTTCCAGGCTTCTCTCACGTTTGTGAAGAGCGTCTTTAGTTCCTTTACTTCAAGTTTCACAGCCAAGAAAGCGCGATTTGGTTTTGTAACCTTTAGCACAACAGCCACAGTCGTGTTCGGGTTCAGTCAGCACACTTCGTTTGCCCAGGTGAGTCGTGCACTCTCTTTCCTCATAAAAGAGGACCATCACCATCATCATCATCACCATCATCATCGTCATGACGGTAACGGTGATGGTGATGGCGATCAATGGCGATGGTGATGGTGATGGTGATGTTAATTGTAATGGTAATTTACAACAAGTTAATAATAACTTACAATATTTACCATATCTTATGGTTTACAAGATTCGTGCAATCCTAAAATTACAATATTTATGATATATTCTCCCATTCAATGACAACCTGTTGAAAAATAAGTGTAAGATATCTACTCAAAATATATTATTAAAAAGGTGGAATTAAATGATTCAGATCATTGCAAGATCTAACTTCACGTGGTAGAAAATGCCACAAGTGTGTCGCAGCCTCGACATCGATCAGAAAATGGCTTAACTAATGTAGTTTGTAGTTTTTTTTTCATCACGTTACCATAGGCATATCGATGATACATGGAATTTGAGGTTTGGGTACGGTTTGAAAACTTTTCTTTTCTCGTTCAAAGTTGCAATTATTTCCGTCAAAACCTACCCAGGTTGAAAGCTCAATAATGGGCGTCAAGCAAGCCAGCGGTGGGTGTTCTGCGGGCGCAGCTCTTTCGACCTGTCAATCATCTCTATTTGGGGGTGGATCTTCAGGCACTGTGTCAGCCAATGCTACCGGAAGTGGATCAGCCAACGCAACAAGTGGAAGTGGTTCGGGTTCGTCGTCACGTGTGTTGGTCGCATTACTGGCGGGAACCTCGACTGATGACGTCACTGCTTCTGCAAAGGCGTTGAAGGAAATGAATGTATGTAGATACGCTCTTTTAAGAACCTTTTTATTAGAACAAATGCCAAAATTTAAGAACATGCTAAAAACATACTATTGACTAAAATGTATTGAACTCAAGGGGTACAACAAATTCACACACATGTATATACATACAAAAGGATACAAGCCCGGGTAACAATCAATATAATATTGAATATACACTCATTCTATTTACAACAACCTTTTTTATAAGAGCGTTGAGGTTGAAAAATTCCAAAATTTAAGAACATTATAAAAACATACTATTGACTACATATATTAAACTCCAGGGAACAACAAATTCACACACATGTATAAGGACACAGGCCCTGATAAAAGGAACATAATATTGAATATAAAAATCATTTTATCTATAAGAACCTTTTTTTATAAGAGCGTTGTAAGCTTTGCACAATCCTTGTTGACACGGTTGAATTTTTTGTCTGTCTATTAAATAGGTGAAAATTATTGCCTGTGGCGTTGGAGTCTCATTCCAGCAGTCCCAGCTAACAGCCATGGCCTTCTCAGCGTCTTATGTCAAGACTGCAACTAGCTACACCGAATTGACGGCGATGACGTCATCAATCACGACCATCATTAGTGAAGGTGTAATTAATTAGCTAAGGTTCAATTAATTAGTGAAGTTGTAGAACCTGTACGATTATACGAGTTCAATTTGACGAGTGCGTTTTTCAAAGAGAATGAACTTACGTGAACACCATTAAAGGACGAAGCTCAGAAAACATGTGTTTTTCAGATGACTGGAAGGTTTTTGGTAAAAGTTGGATGTAGTCGTTGTTAGTAATTAATAATAAAAGCTATATTCCTTCAAAATGCGCAATAATAAAGTATCAATCAATCAATCAATCAATCAATCAATCTATCTATCTATCTATCTATCCTAGCGTAGGGATGTTGACATCTCCTCTTATGTCACACGGGTTTTCAGCCATCAAATGCCGCTTTTATACAGACAGTTCCTAGGCTCGACTAAATTGATAACCGCTGACAGTTATCTTTCTTTATGCAGCGGGCGGTATCACGGCAGGAGGCGGAAGCTCTGGTTCCAGTACCACGTGTGATATCGGTTTCATGTTGGACACTTCGTCTGCCATCCAAGGAGAGTCCAATTTCCAGTCGACTCTTTCATTTACAAAAAGCGTGTTTAGTTCCTTTACCGCAGAGTTCACAAGTAAGAAAGTGCGTTTTGGGCTCGTAACCTTTAGCAGCACTGCGACCGTTGTGTTCGGTTTTAGCCAGTTCTCGTCATTCACCGAAGTAAGTGGTCATAGGTTTTGATAAAGTTTGGGATTTATAAATGTTACTTCGTTTGCGTCTACAGCCACCACTGCGGCTGTGATTTGGGATGGAAGTGGTATTTTTAATGTGGATAAGAATATGTAACTACGAAATATATTTGCCTACTTTTTATTTTACAGATTGAAAGTGCTATTATGGGTGTTAAACAGGCCAGCGGTGGTTGTGCCGCGGGCGCAGCTCTTTCCACCTGTCAATCATCGCTATTTTCAAGCGGGACTGCTGGCTCATCCAATACTACAGGGACAACTGCTACGAATGGGTCGAGTAGTGGCTCGGGCCAGTCTTCCTCGCGAGTATTGGTTTCACTAATGGCGGGAACATCCACCGATGACGTCACGACTTCTGCGTCAGCGCTGAAAGGAATGAACGTAAGATATTTGGTTAGAGACAAATTACTCGTTAAGAAGAGGTACTTGTTTCTTTCTCGTATTCGTTTAAAACTTTAAATTTTGCGCTGCGCAATATATCTAATAGATAAAGTAATTTATATGTTCTTATACCATATACGATTGGAGAACTACTCCTTGTAACCGGCTATTTTCTAGAATGTCCCAATCGTCTCATAAATTTAACTGCCTTTTTCCGCAATACCGGTCAATTAGATACAGTCTTCGGCAACCTAATTCTAAACGTCGGGATATCGGAACAGTTCTCTGCCATCGGCAATAGAATTTTTTTAATAAGAACATTTGACTTGTCCATTTTTCTACTTAACAGCCATTTTAGTACTTTGTAATTTTATAGCCTTTTCGTATTTTTAAACTAAGGTAATTATGTAAATATTTTGTTGAATATTAAAGATTTATTACTGTATGCCAGCTGAATGATTACAGTATTTAGATTTTTGTCATTTTTTTACATTGATTCTCTTTGATCAACTATTCGTTTTGATATAACTAGACTATGACTCTTTGATGAACTATTTATCTATCTCTATTCATACACCCGTCTGTCTGTCGGACTATCTATCTATATGTTTATCGGTCAATCTCTCCGTCTCACTGTCAGTCAGTCCGTCCGTCTGTCTGTCTGTCTGTCTGTCTTTTTTGCTTAACCATCCGCTGATTTGTCAGCTGTTTTGTTTTGACAGGTGAAGATCATTGCGTGTGGTGTCGGTAGCTCTTTCCAACAGACCCAACTAACAGCGATGGCTTACTCCGCGTCCTATGTTAAAACCGCGGCCAGTTACACGGAGCTGTCTGGATTGACTTCGTCAGTTACAAGCATTGTAAAGGAAGGTAGGCATCAAGACAAGCTTTAAGAGCTTCTATAGGTGATACGTGCAGACATTTGAAACCGTATTTCCTTGAATTAACTTCCTCTCTCGTATACTAAACGGTCCCTCAACTATCAAGTTTGCAATACGTATCACTACCTTCTTTTAAAGAGTCACCCTTCCATTGTTAAGGTACCCTAATTATAAGATATATCATGTCTATCAAAAATAATAATGATAATGGTAATGGTATTTGGTGTTGGCAATGGCAACGGCAATGGCAACGGCAACGGCAATGACAAGGCAGTGGCAATGGTAGCGGTGTAATGCAATGGTGATGACGATAATAACAAGATATCTTATAGTGCATTTTTAACATATTTTGAAAACAATTTTTAAGTAAAACACCTTTGAAACAAAAGAGTTTTTAGAAGACGCTTAAACATTTTAGGTGTCTGGGTAGTCGGAGATCGAGAGTAGACCACTTTCGAGAACTGCGAGACTATGTTCCGAAACCTTATAAACTACCTACTCTATGAAGTTGCTCCCCTACCGACTGTGTAGATAACCGCTGACCATTATCGTATTTTATACAGCGGGCGGTATCACGGCAGAAGGCGGAAGCTCTGGTTCCAGTGCCACGTGTGATATCGGCTTCATGTTGGACACTTCGTCTGCCATACAAGGAGAGTCCAATTTCCAGTCGACCCTTTCCTTTGCCAAGAGTGTGTTTAGCTCCTACAGCACACAGTTTGCAAGTAAAAAAGTTCGCTTTGGGTTTGTGACGTTTAGTACCACAGCAACAGTTGTCTTTGGGTTTAATCAGCTCACTTCATTTGCTGAGGCAAGGATTATGCACCAATTTTTTGTTAATTATTGATCTATTAACAATATTTTATCAGGGATTCCCAATTCCGCATAGCTGGTTTAAATATGGACCTGAATTAATTAGTACACTAAGAAAACAATTGACCGTACCATAAAAGATGGCGACTGGTACATTTACCCATAATTTTTAGCACAAGAAAATCCCAAAAATGCTCATAAGAACGCACAGAAAAGTTATAAAACTTCAAACCAAGTATACACAACGTTGTTACTGTACAGGGATGAATATCGCAAAAGTATATGACTTTCTCTGTGCCTACTGGGTGTGTTAGGTTTGCAAGGTATTATGGTAAAATGTACAGCCACCGTCTTTTTTGGTGCAGTCAATTACTTTAGTACACGTTACAAATACAATTTTATTCTTACTCTAGGAAAAATGCTCTTGCTGCTCTCTTAAAACTCAGCAGGCCGCTAACATTTCTTACACTAAATGGTAGGATGTTCCGGGTTCTTGCGGCATTGTATTTGAAAGAACTCTGATATTTTGAGGTTCTGGTCAGGGGTAGGCGTAGAAGATCCCTGTGTCTGGTGTTATATCGATGATATTCGTGTGAAAACCGAAATTCATTGAGCAGATAAACAGGCGCTAATCTATTGAGGCATTTATAGACAAGTACACACTCATGAAATCTCCACGGAACTGTAGGCATGGCCAGGTCGCTAGGCGGAAGGGTTGGGAGGAATTTACCCTACTTGTGTTTTAGTATTAAGAAAGCCATTTCGGATCGGTGACCTTTGGCTTTAGCTTGACCACGGAAAGTTTTCAGCATAATTGGTTTTGTAACAAAATGTTTTTGTTTTACGTCGATAGTGTCATTATTTTGTCTTTTTGCGTCATGTATGGCCTGTCACAGTTTCAGAGAACTGTCTAACGACTGTTTTGTAATTTATAGGTTGAAACTGCAATCATGGGTGTAAAACAATCCAGCGGTCAGTGTACCGCCGGCTCAGCTCTGAAAACATGTCAATCATCTTTGTTTGCGGGGGATTCAACGTCAGGTAATGCGTCCACAAACGCTGCTGGTGCTTCATCAGTGAACGGAACAGGAGCTGGTACAGGTGGTGCTGGTACAGGTGGCGCTGGTACTGGTGGCGCTGGAGCAGGAGCTGGAGCTGGTACAGGTAGTGTTGGTACAGGTGGCGCTGGTACTGGTGGTGCTGGTACAGGTGGCACTGGTACGGGTGGCGCTGGAGCAGGAGCTGGTACAGGTGGCGCTGGTACAGGTGGCGCTGGTACTGGTGGCGCTGGTACAGGTGGCGCTCCGTCAGTGAACGGTACAGGAGCTGGTACAGGAAGCACTCCATCAGTGAGCGGCAGCGAAGCTGGTACGGGTGCTGCATTCTTTTATCTTTACAATGTTAGACACATCAGGAACATCCTTAGTACAAAACACACGGAAACACAACTCATCCATATCTTCATCACAAGCAGGCTTTACTACTGTAACAGTCTTCTCCGTGGCTTACCTGACACTCTTATATCTTATAGCTTCAACGTATCCAGAATGCTTGCCACATCACACCACTTCTCATATTCAGATTCAGGTTCAGATTCAGATTTCTTTATTTGCCGCACATGTATAAATACATTAATTTACAATAAATAATTTATCTAAATAGAAATGTAGCGTGGCGAGAAGGACCATAGGAAACCAGAATGGCTTATGCGGGATAGCCCTCTCAACCAGCTACATTGGTTACCTTCAGCCTTAAGATCACTTTCAAAATTTTTGCTCCTCGCATTTAAAGTTCTTTGTCAATTGGTTTCTCCCAACCTGTCTGATATAATCTCCGTCGCTCTACCTAGCCGTTACACCCTTCGCAGCTCCAACCATGGCATCCTTCTTTCCTTTTCCTGTATAAAGTCGGAGAAAACTCTTGCTGACCGTTCATTCATGCTTGCTGCATATGCTTTATCGAACGATCTCCCAGCTGACATACGGAACACACATAACCTTTCTTAATTTAAATCTAAATTAAAAACCTACTATTTTAACATTGATTTTAATTGACTCCTTTTATGGACATTGAGCATTTTATGAAAATGTGCACTATAAATGCCATTTATTATTATTGTTATTATTTTTATTACAGGTGCCACTCAATCAGTGAACAGCAGCGGAGCTGGTACAGGTGGTGCTTCATCAGTGAACAGTACCGCCACAGGAATTACAAGTGGCTCCTCCGCTAAAACATTAGTGACTCTCATGGCAGGGACGTCAACCGATGACGTCAGCACCTCTGCGAAGGCATTGAAAGAAATGAATGTACGTGTAACGTCTGTAACACTATTAGAGAGATTCAAATACATCACATGCATGAAACCGAAAACGATAAGAATGAAAATGAGAGGCAAATATTTTTATTTTTTTATCTTGAAATATTTGTTGAGGCAATGCTTTCTTCTAGAACATTAAAATTTCCAATGACCGTTGAAAAGTATTTTGAAGTTATGCTCTGGTAGGGTGTGGGCAAGCGATTGGTGTTGTGCTGTCTTACTTTTTTATCAAAATGTCAGTGAAAAATGCTGTTTGGTCAGTGAAAAGTCAGAGAAAAGTTCTTCAAATGGGTGGAAATTATATGCAAGCATGTGCGCATGCGCCTTACCGTGACTGTTTTTGTTTACTTTGCTTTGAAGGTGAAGACCATCGCATGTGGCGTTGGAGGTTCAGTCCAGCGGTCTCAGCTGGAAGCGATGGCTTATTCGGGGTCTTACAGCAAGACCGTGGCTAGTTACGCTGAACTGCCATCGATGGTCTCTTTTGTGACTAGCATTATCAATGAAGGTAGAAGTTTGCACTCAAAGTGATCTTTGGCTAAACTTGTTTGCTGTTAGATAAAACTTCAGTATTGCCTTTATCCTTATTGGCAGTTAGAAATCAGTAATTCTGTTCACAGAGCTAACGTCAAGCGATTTAGTTTGACTATTCCTCGACGGTTTGATTTTGCCGCGTTCCGCCGCCAATTTCCTTTTCGTAAACGGTCAACGCCATTTATAACAGTCGATGCCCTTTCCAACAACAGTTGATGCCATTTGTAATATATATACAGTAAAAAAATATGTACGGCAATGAATCGAGTTGTTGGCGAAGTGGTAGTGTATATGGCTGGAATTCTAGCGGTCACGCGTTCAAAGCACAGTAATTCTTTTGTCCATGTTTACTTAGCTTTTGTTTTCTTTTTTCTATTTAGTTTCTTCTTTTTGAGTTAATTTTGGTTTGGATTAGGGTTAGGGTTAGGGTCAGGGTTAGTTTTAGCAGTATTTCCGCGATCACGACTTTGTCTTCTTCATGAAAACGACAATACACTGTTGTTCAAAATGGCATCGACCGTTTACGAAAAGGAAACATGTCGTGCCGCCACCAGGCACTCTCTCGTTTACTTTCAATGTGTTTGCAAAGAGTGGAGCCTGGTACTGCAGCCGTAACAAGTTACTTTTCAAGATGGCGGCACGCGGTAAATTCAAACTCAAGGAAGAGGCAAAGCAAATCACTAGGTGCTAGCTCACTGAACAGAGCTTAACTGTCGATACAGAGTAAGGAAATACTAAAGTTTTATTTGAAAGCAAAAGTGTTTTTCAGCCGGGGGCCTTTAATATATTTATTTCTTTTGCAAGGTAAATACAAAAGAGATAATTACACGACACTGCATATACAACAGATGAAAGATAAAAATCGTATAATTGAGAGTAATCACACCTTGATGCCTTTTGTGTAATATTGTGATTACTGAACCAATCGTTTAGATATAGAGGCCTCAAAGTCTGGAATGCATACCAACTTACAGACCAATTTAGACTTTCTTTGTTAGTTAAATAATTACATTCATCCATTTTAAATACGACGACTAAAAATTATGCCTATTTACAGTTGTAAATAGGTATAATTTTAATTCTTTGTATTTTAACGAATTGAAATTAAGTATTTAATTAAGACTGTAAAAATATTCACAATTAGATCTGAAAAACCCTCAATTTTTCCATTTCCAGTGATTGCAACTGCGTCGTCCGCAGGGCCTTCTCCTAGTCCGCCCACTGGACCTTCCTCTGGCCCCGCACCGGAACCTCCTGCAGGACCCTCTCCTGGCTCGCCTTCTGGCGCTTCTCCGGGTTCTTCTTCAGGACCATCGCCCAACCCTCCACAACCATCGCCACCACCTCCGCCTCCTCCCCCTCCTCCTCCT
>JAOEHT020265699.1:0-10000 GCA_025448195.2 Parazoanthus atlanticus
TGATTACAGTATGTAAAAAATATGTTCTCTACGTATCCCCAGCCTCAGCATGTTCTTAGCCTGTTCTTAAATTTTGGAATTTTTTCAGCCTCAACGTTCTTATAAAAAAGGTTCTTCTAAAAAAAAAGAGTGTAGTTTTACAAAAAAAAAACGTTGAGCAACCGACCTCAATTGATTCAAATGAGGAATCTTGTCAATCGACTTCTACCTCATCTGGAGATCTATAACAGTAACTGTAAAGGAATAAATTTAATTCAACATAAACTCTCCCAATATGCAAATGCGAGTCGTCGAGACTTTAATTTTTACGTGTTAGTTCGACTCTTTGGGTTGTCAAGCCAGTACCAAAACTGAAGTTCCATGTGATATGATGTTTGTTGCGGTACTTATTAATTATGAATACGAGTTAGGATCCATTTTTTAGAACTTCCTTTCTCCCTTCAGTGGCTGGCTGGCAGGAAGAGGACCACGGTCGATCGAACTGAATAACCTCCTTTTTTGTATATAAATAGCGAGGCCTCACCCACCATACGTCAGTCTGATAAAGTTAAAAAGTCGTCCGATCAAATAACTACGTCATCAAGGGCCAGTCTGTATAATATTAATGTTTACATTTGCTATTAATCCAACTTTTAATAATAAACTGAACGCAGCGCACGAGAGTAGGATGGCTTCTCTACCCAGGGACTACAAGGTGAGAATTTGAAGCTCATGCTTAAAACGGGCCAATTTCAAGTTGATTCTCCGGTAGGTCGTTGCTCGTTCAGCTTTTAGTGAACTCACTGTGAAGAAGTTAGCCCATTTAAGTCACTAGTTATTAGTAACTCGTTTGCAATTGCTAGAAACTTGGCTTGAAATTTGAATAATCACTAAGTCAGAAACCAGATCATAAGATATATACAGGGCGACTTCTAAAGAACCAAACCAGTTGAAGCGACTTCCGTACGTGTCTTAGAACGAGTTAGTGTCGAGGTTCGAGCGATTAGAGAGAAATGTAGATTGTTTTCTTAAGGAATAACTCATTGTTTGGTTGAGATTTATAGAATTAACTGGTGTTGTTGGCGATATTGTTGTGAGGGAGGCCGGATGCGATATTGGTTTCCGGACGATATTTCTCGACAACCTTACAGTCTTAAGAGTTACTGTGATATTTATATCTTTGTGGACTGCAGTTGGCGTACTTCGTCACGAGCTGAGGATATTTTATAGATTAGTTACTGAGGAGGTTAAATTGTATTTGCAAGATTTGTGTTGGACCGACAAACAATAACCATCTGTTTTCCACAGTTCATGTCGTTTTACCTCCGGCAAAGCGCACAGCGTCAAACACGTTCAGTGTAAGTTAGATCAGTGGTTTGATAAGAGAGCTGCAAAGGAAGTTCTATATTGTTGTTGTTGACTATGTCAGGCCTGGGCGGATCGAATGGTTCTTGCGATTATTTCCAAACATACGAGGAGCGTGTCTGATATTTTTACGAAGCACCAGCATTGAAGAGCAGCAAGTTTATAAGAAAATTATAACATGGAGTGAATATTTCAAACAGACGAGCGCCGTTGGTAACGCACGGGATCATTTGGAGAAATTAGGATGAATTAGAAAGTCTCTACTTCTTGTATTTTGCTGATGTTTGGTGTCGAAAGTTGCCTTCTATTTACTATCTAATCAAAACGTCTTACTTTTGAATTGTTTGAAACCTTCTTGACAAAAAAATGTATAAATGCTTTTAAAGAGCGCTGTATCACGGTTAAAATGTGATTGCCACGTAACCGAGCGGCGAGCCATTCATCTTGTTATCAGGCTAATGGCTGTAATTGTTGCGTTACCTTCATCTATCTCGATATTTGGGAATCAGATCGACAACAATTAACTGTATTTACTGTACATTATCGAACATTTTTCTGTGTTCCTTTTTTTCAAATCAAATACGCTTCTGAAAAATATTTTTATTAAGCGGCAAAGCCAAAGGTGATAAGGGCCCGATGATGGGCTTTCCTTTCCAGGAAAATCGAACACGGAAGTTGATAACCAAATATGCGTTTGTTTATTGATGTTTTTGAGAGACAAATGTGCTGCCGGATGCGATCTTCCAATTCGCAGAAAAAGAAACACGATTTCTGTATTTTATCTGTTGTGTACAAACTTAGCATTTACTCGTCGATCTTTATTTCGAATAAACAAAAGAAGATTGATACAAAAAAAAAGTCAACGACATGAAAGTAAAAACAACGTCTCGTGATTGTGAAGAGAGCTCGAGAGGTCAAGTAAAGTTAGAAAAGTTGGCACGTAATATACTATGAATTATCATTATTCACTTTAAAACTACAATTTTTTTAAAATTTCTTTCATATTGGCATACTGTTTTGCTTGGCCTAACAAGCCTCATCAACCCGAGTGGAAGTAGTGTTGATGAAGATGATGATGCCGATAATGATATGTCGAATTATGAAAGAAAACGCCAATGATGTATCAACTCTAAGAAGAATGTCAAAATTATTTGGTCTCGAAGAGGCAAGATAAAAAAAAATGGTCAGAATTGTCACCAACGGTAATTCTAGCATTGAAAAGTTTTAATATAGCTTTAACGGTTATTTCTAAATTTTTGAACACTGGATAAAACAATCCGAGTGTAAGCTCGTATTGCAAATGACGTGTATGGCACGTACAACGGAAATATATAAAATATTGACGCCAATTTCCAGTCGCAAGAATGCAATTTATTGACCCCTATAATGGCGTGCTGACACGAGTCAGCATACTTAATCTCGTGTATATTGGGTTTATTGATTTTCAGGATTTCTAAATATTTTTTAATCTTTCTACATTGTCTGTAAATTTTGGGTTTTTTTGCCGCTTTTATTGTAATTTTTGCTCTTTTAAAAATTAAGCATGGTCCCTGTTACTAACGTAACTACTGCTGACAGGAATTCTCTGTGATTCTCTGTGACGGGAAATAAAGTTTACTATTACTATATTACGGTCCTTGAAAGTCCTTGAATTTGATTTTCATTTTTCAAGGACTTGAGAACCCTTGAATATTGACTTTGGATTTGAAAGTCCTTGAAAAAAGCACTGTAGAGTCTACAATCGTAGTTTTGTTGCTCTAGTGACTTTTCTTACTTTAAAAGTAAAGGCCAACAGTGTAAAAAGTAGTCATCCATAGCTTAAAACAACTTTTAATACTTCTTTCACCTGTAAAAGCTTTGTCGTGATTTGTTCAGTCGTCTAGACAACGTCACTTCGGGCCAGTGTCTTTTGAGAAAAAGTCCTTGAAAGACCTTGATTCAGTGCTTAAAAGTCCTTGAAAGTCCTTACGTTCAGTGCTTAAAAGTCCTTGAAAGTCCTTGAATTCAGTGCCTAAAAGTCCTTGAAATTTCTTGAATTCTGTGCCTAAAAGTCATTGAAAGTCCTTGATTCAGTGCCTAAAAGTCCTTGAAAGTCCTTGATTCAGTGCCTAAAAGTCCTTGAAAGTCCTTGAATTCAGTGCCTAAAAGTCCTTGAAAATCCTTGATTCAGTGCCTTAAAGTCCTTGAAAGTTGCCGGATTTGTGGCCCGTACAAACTTGTGGTTGGATAAACTATTGCTAGTAAGCTTGAGAATGAATTTGAAGTATTTCATAGAATATTGTCGTCCTTTTGTTCTGTAAGTTTTGAAATGATCAGTATAGTATTTACTTTGATTTCTGATCTGATTTTCTAAATTGACAGAAATATCTGTTGGAAAGCCAACCTCTCTTATTCCGATAAGCATATTATAATTTACAAGTGCAGCTATTATTTTAGAGGCTCCAGAATATTTGAACTTGTAAATTGCAATTAGTGAAAACGTCTTATTGAATTGAGCCCAGAGAATACCTTTATCTATATTTTTAGTGGAAATCGAAATCGAAATTAAATCTCGCTGCAAAATAATTTTTTACTACTTTTTTTATTTCATCTGATATCTAAACACGTCACGATTGTGGATTTCCATTGTGTTTGTTTGGAGAATAATTAATGACATTGAGAAATTCACTTTCCATTTATGATGTTTAAACTTTTCGATTTCTGATGTCATTTGTGTTTTACAGTATGGCGTGCAACTGAGACACAATCATGATGACATGCTTCGCAAATTGAAGAAGCTCGCCCATTTGGATGGTTCAAGCCGAAAGATGCAGGTTTGTGGATGATGCATTCTATTTCCCAGTTCCTAGTTTTTTAATAATTTTAAATATTAAAACAATTATTGGACGAGGTTGAACAAGATGTTGTATTTCTTCAGTGACCAGTAATCGATTATTTGCCGTTAACGAAGGCAAATAAGAAAAGCTATTTGCGAGACACTGATAAAATCACATTTTTTGTGATTGCCGAGCTAAATAATTGTTTTATCATTCACCTTTTTGTTTTCACTGTTTTTCTTTTAATTAAATTTGCAAGGTCGTCTTTGGAAAATTTTGGAAAGCAAGTCTGCGCCATCGCCATTTTCAAACATTACGCCCATGAGACTGCGCATGAGCATAAAGGCCCGGCAACACGATGCAACATTGCATGCAACATGGCGTGCAATTGTTTCAATCAAGTGTGGCCACCTTCTGAAATAATATGCGTGCAATGTTGCAGAAGTAGGATCGGATTCTACTTCACGCGACGTTGCACGCAACAATTGCAAAGGTGACCACACGATACAATTTTTGCATGCAATGTTGCACCGTGTGGCCAGACCTTAACAGTATTTGCAGCAAAAACTTAAAACACAGTGCGATATAATGCGCATGAGTAAACCGTTATTTGCAGGCAGCTTTTGTAGGTGACGTGATGGTCACTCAATCAATCATACATAAGAACACCATAAAACAAGACATCATCTTTACCCAGGGCTCGACACTAACATTTTTTACTTGGTGGTCATAAGGCTAGTAGAAATGAGTTTTTCACTAGCCAAATAATGTTGTCCACTAGCCAAGATAAATGTATCTGGTATTTTTATTAGAACACAACGCGCTAACAACAAGAAATACAGTTCAGCTTGTGTATGTCCCCTGCATTTAGAAGAAGGAACACAATCAATGTGATGCAACGGAAAAAAGTAAACGTCTGCCTGCATTTACACATTGGAACACAGTGTGATAACAATAAAAATACACTTCAGCGTGTGTATGTTCCATTTATTGGGATGATTCAATAAACCCCTTACAGTACGATTCAATCACTGTAGCCTGGCCGTTTGCTCCGCTCCCCAGAATCCAGCCATCGTGCTGCAGCTGCAGTTGAGTCATATTCTTCAGCAATATTTGTCATCAATTGTTATATGTGTTACCAAGTGGAACCCCGTGTTTCTTTTCCATGGCACACAGATGGGGACTAGCTCTCGTTTAGCGACAAGATAGGCCAGATCAAACAGTTTTATCATTTTAATCTTATCAACAGTCTCTTTCGGCACCGTGCGAAATTCCCTTGGCAGCGGAGTAGATTCGGGGTGTTTCTTCACTTGTGAAACAGTTAGAGCGTTTTTGTGTCCAATTGATTTTTTGTGGCTCCGTAGAGATTCAATCTTAAAATTACTGCACCCATTACCAGTCATAAACGCCGAATGTTTGCAAAACATTCGATCGACATCTTTGCGATATTCAAGCCGCTGAAAATCGTTTTTCCAACCAAGCACAAATTTTCGTTTCGGTTTAATATCTGACTCCGCCGGAATCGACTTTCTTTTCGCTGATGGACTGCTACTAACTCCTGAAGGTCGTTGTTGAAAACAGGAATAAATTCACTTCACGAGATAATCTGTCAGCGCTGCAAAGCACTGTGGCAAATGCAACCCGTGGCTGGTCCCAGTCCCCACGCACACACCGAAACTACTGTTGGGTAATCGCGACTGAACTGATATGGAATCACGAACTCTCGTTTGACTATTTTCAAACATTCAGGCATTTCATTTCAATATTTTCCTAGACAAGTATTTATTTTTAGTTGATTAAGTCGCAAATCACCATATAAATCTCTGAAACTGATGAAATATCCACTAGTCAATATGACTAGTAAAAAAGCAAAATCCAGTAGCCAAAATCGGCAGCCCACTAGACATTGGCTGATAGACTACCGTTAGTGGCGAGACCTGTAACACTAGTTACCCATGTACTTTCTTGGTTTGTTTCCTTTTCTTCCCATGTCTAACTTTATTCTTCACCCGCGGACACACCTAAAAACAATTAAATATCAAGTAATAATAGTTTAATACTTTATTGCGTAACTGAGTCATTTGTACTTTTTGTTTATACTCCCTGATTTTTTTGTTCATTAAAATCAGTTATTTATTAAATGTTATATAAATCACTTTTTGGCAGGGTTGGGATTTCCATATCAATAACATGAATTATTATCAAGAAATGTAGGGTTGCATTTTTTGTTTCCTTTATTCTTGTGCCATTTTATGTAATTTTGCAATTAATTTAACTTGTATCAACATGACTGACATAAACGAAAGGTGTAGTATTTACAGACCAGGGTATACATTAAAAAATTCGGAAAATACAGAAATCTTAAAAAAGAAGCAGCCTGTTTGTTGACAAAAGTAATAATTAAACTCCCTGAGAACCTCTCCCTCCACCCCCCTCCCACAATTGTTAAAAACCTGGTCTTGTGCAGTCTCTCATTCGTATTTTAATATAATCGAACAAAACAATTGTTTGTTCTAACATTACAATTACTTGAGGTCATTCCTCTGAAATAGAAGCGAACATAGTTTAATTTGAGACTTTAGTCATATCGTAACCACAACAGGAGACCTTTTTGTTTATATATTCTCAACATATTAAAACTGTCAGAGGCAGAGCTGAAGAAAATGGCTTTAAAATATTCAATCAGTACGGTGGCCCACAAGGGTCACTACATAAAAAAGGTCAACCGCATATTAAACACTGCACCCTATACAAATAAAAAAAAGTTGCTGCAAATTAAAAAAAGGTTGCTGCAAATATAAAAAGTTGCTGCAAATAAAAAAAGTTGCTGCAAATAAAATAGTTGCTGCAAATAAAAAAGTTGCTGCAAATAAAAAAACTTGCTGCAAAAAAAAAGGTTGCTGCAAATAAAAAGTCCATAACTGTGCCAAGGCCCCTCCGGCTTAAGTCATGCATGAAAAGACAAGCGACATGGAAACTAGTACCCAGCCTTCCTTTCGTGTTGCGTGGAATAAAAATGGCGGACGACAGATCGGAAAGGCAAATAATCGAGGTTTATTTTCATCAAGGGTATCAAAATGATGTTATTCTAGAGAACTGACTGTGAGACTGACAATGGTGTCATGGCTGCTATGCAGTGTTACTTTCGTCAAGATGGGATTGATGAATTTTCTAGTGAGAAAGCACACAAGTATGGATCTTCACCAGCCAATCAACGTATAGAAGGCTGGTGGTCATTTTTCAGAAGGGGACGTGCAGGCTGGTGGATAGACTTCTTCAAAGACATGGCCGAATGAGGAGTGCTCGACATTGGCAACACCTTGCATATGGAGTGCTTTTGGTTTTGTTTTGAGTCTGTTTTGCAAGATGAGCTGGACAAAGCTAAAGATAAATGGAATAGTCACCGCATTCGGCCTCCAAGAAATGCAACAGTTTCTGGTGTTCCAGATGTATTGTACTACTTACCCCAACGTTCGGGTGGTATTGAATGCCTCCACATTGTGCAGAGGCAACAAATTGATGAAATGGAGTATCACAGCCGATATGAGAATCCTGATGAATCATGTCTACCAAGAATACTTTTATTATGTGATGGAAAGTGCACAACTTGTATTTCCTACAAATGCAGCTGAAGCATATGAGCTATTTCAAAAGCTAATTGATTATGCATGTCCTTCACTTTAAATTCAGTGTAAGATTTTGAAACTAATAATTTAGTACTCCTATCCAAGGACATGCTCACATTTACTGTTTCTTGGATACTTCATTGTACCTCAGTTCAAATGGTACTAAATATTAGGTATGAAGGTTCATGCAAAACACTACTACTATGAGTCATTATTATGTCTTTAAAGAATAACATATTTTATTAAGAGCTTTTATCTTAGTGAAACAAATGAACAAGAGGTGCGGTAGCAATAATAACAGTAACGAAACAATTTAATAACAAGTTCAGATGCTATAAACTATAATTTGCAAGAGCAAAGAAAAAGGTACCATCAATCCCTGAAATCATAAAAAGTTCATTATCCCAGAGTGAACTGTTAAAACATTACAAAGTGATGGACCATTATTTTTTTGGAGGGGGGTGGAGGGGGTGGGGGATGAAAAAAATTGTTGCCACAGACATATTTTTAAGTTTGTATCTGCTGTACAAACATTTTTTTCTAAACAGTATCTTCCAACAAACAATAGCTTTCGTGTCTGCAAACTATTTCTTTTGGCCTTTTTCTTTCTGCAAACAAAATTCTTTTTTTTAACATTTTCCGTCCCCACCCCTCCAGAAATATAATGGTGTGTCCCTCGTGTTCTTCTTACTTGGTTGAACGTGGTTGCATATGTCATTCAAGGATGGAGTCACTATCGAAATATGAAATTTTCTTGGCTGTCATGTACAACATACAATTAACTTTGGAACATTTCCATACATGGAGCATAACATGTACATGGCCTTTAATATTAAGAACAACAAATGTTTCTTTCCAAATTTAAAATCCTTCGAAATCAATAAACACAAATTAGTCAAGTGTTTCATACACAAAGTTGATGTTGTTTGTGGTAGTCAAAAGGGATTTTAAATCATTCCAAATCCATAACTGTCACCAAGAGCAGACAACATCATTGCCTCCATTTCATCTTCATTGCTAATGTGCACAGGCAACTTGAGTAGAAGTTCACAGGCTGAGACAGTGGGGCGGCATTTACATTCTGGTTGGCAGCCATGAACAAAACCCAAGCTGAATTTCTTTGGAAAGCCAAGGGGAGGAATGCCACTACATCCAGTCAACCATTTAAGAAAAGAAGGCATGCTGAATCCAGCTTCTAAGAGTTAAGCATAGTTGTATCCCAATTAAGTAAGTGTTTGCAGTACATAAAATAAAGAAGGAACCACCTATTAGGGGTGGGGGTAAACCCAACACTGTCTATGTGATAAACCTCCTAGGGAAAAAAATACCAGCCTTAAAGACAAATATTCTGTTTGCATGAAGGTGCATGAAGGTGAAAACAGCACAGGGAATAAAAAATATTTTCACTGTTGAGGGAATATGGTGGGGGTTGCACAAACAAGACTGTCGCCATCATTCAAGGTTGGTGTTCTACACTCAGTTTATGATTATCTTTAAATTCTTTTCATTTGCTTCATGTTAGTTACAAAAAGGTGTTTCTTATAAATTTATTGGCACTAAAATTGTCATGTAAAATTGTCCAATTTCAGTGTACTATGATTTACCTGTAAGAGTCCTGTAATATCTTTGATTAGCATTGCATTTATTATAATAAGTGTGGAATGGGGACATATTTTTATGTGATGTACAGTAGTGTGTCTTTTCATTGCATGAAAACTGAACTTTCTGCACATTTTTTCTTTATTCTCAAGCATTTAATGCTTTTCCATGTCTGTATGTGCAACTTTGTGCCAAGCAGACTCTGGTATATTTTAATGTCATAAAAGACTCTTAAGTTGCAACCAAATTTAATTATTGAATACAAGGAATGAAAATGGAGTTAGCCACATGATAGAGCTTACCACCTGAACCATGATATTGTGAGCCAAGAATGAAGTCGCAGAAATACTTGTATACATCGATTTCTGCCTCTTTGCATCGTTGAGCAAGACTGAAATGTACAACAAGCTCATCCAAGAACTTCTCAGGGCTGATGCTTCTTGTAAACCCAGGCACAAATACTGTTTTCCACAATGCTGGATTTTCTCTGGCACTACTCAGCACATTGCATGCACTTAAACCCTTTTCTAACTGCATAATTTGAGGCATGGACCCTTAAGAAGGTATTTTATGCAAATGGCCTGCAGATCAAAATGATAAAATTATTGTTAATTC
>JAOEHT020265699.1:15000-18630 GCA_025448195.2 Parazoanthus atlanticus
GAAATCAAAAAAATGTGTCTGGAAAAAGTCTGGAAAATAAAGCAAAGGTCTGGATAAAGTCTGGATTTTCTTGGCTTTATTCCGTAGCAGAAATAATGCCCAAATTTTTCAGTATTATTTTTGAGAAAATATGCCAAATGCTGAAAAATTATCAATAACTTCCGAAGACTAAAATATAGGTAAATGAAATATCTAAATCTTGGCTTTTGTGTGAAATGGCAACAGTCTGTAATAATTTTATCTAAAATGATGTATTACCTAATTTTGAGTCTGGAAAATTAGGAGAAAGGTCTGGAATAAGTCTGGAATTTTGCATTCAAATATATGTTTGAACCCTGTAATAATCCCTATTCCTAAAATCCTAACAGGGCCTCGATAAAGGAGTTCAACTGACATCACACTTACAACTACAGTACACAGGTTTATGAACAAGGGTTATAATGAAAATACAACCGTGGTAGAGTATTGGGAGGTTCTATGATAGTCATTGTTGGTCACACCCCAGCATCCAATTAGTCAGTTTATTTATCATGCATTCTTAAGATTATGAGATTTTTAGAATTTTCAAACTTCTAGACTTTGATATGTTACATGACCCCACAAGCTGTAAGCTTTTTGATATTGTCATGCATAAATAAAAGTTTTGTATTGTAGCATTCACCTCTGGATATTTATCAATTAGTAATAATACCTGTTTTGTTTTTAAACTGAGAAACTTGAAATTGAGGGTATTATTACGTGATGTTCATACAAGTATCTTGCTTTTCACAAAAAGTATGTTTGGATACAATTTGTACTGACTGCATCCCCAAAGAAAATTATCAAAAGTAATCTATATGACTAGCCTGTATTGTTTTCAGATAGTTTTTACAAAATGAATGGAATTATATTTATAAAATGTTAAACAATTACCCTGGCTGGGAATTGAACCCAGTACAAATGGTCACCTTTTGGTGACCACTGTGTGACCATTTCACTCCAAGTTTTTTTTGTTTGTTTGTCAAAGTGTGCATGTCCATGTATGAGGTTGAGCAAGAGAGGTTGAACCAAAAGAGTGAAGTAGATTTCAAAGATTGTATAACTGATGGCTGATCTGATCGAATATCCATGTCATAACAAATTCCCTTCTTGTTACCTCAAAATTAAATATTTTAAAAAATAATATGCAATGTCAATCGATCTCAATGATTGTGATGATTCAGATTTCAGAAAATTAGCTTTGTGAAAAAAAGTTTAATATCTGAAATTTTGTACTCATTGCTGACACGGCCTAATCAAAGATTCAGCTTTAGATAATGCAGTATTTTAATCAATTTTGATTAAACAATGTCATCAAAATTTTGATTCTATTTATGATCAATTCCTGTCCATTTACTTTTATCCTTCCCAGAAGTTTGAAATTTCAGCCAAGTTTTCAAAAAAAGAACAAACAGTGCAAATATTTTCCAAAAGCTACACAAACACTGTAAGCAAGCCCAGGTAAAGATTTGTATGCATTGTGAGGAAAAACCGGAGTACCCGGAGAAAAACCTCACAGAAAAAGAGGTCGAATACTATAGAATTTCTGCTCAACCTTTAAAATATTCAATTAAGAACAGTAGCCATGTTACCTCAGTATTTCAGCCCATTTAATTTTAAAAATCAACTTCAATGAATAGTTCTGGTAAATTTAAACAAACAGTGAAGTTGTAAAATACAAAAATAGCAATTATGTCATTGATTTGTGATTGACTTTACTTTATAACAGATTACAAGTTTTACAGAAAAGCAATCTAACATTTTAAACCAAGCTTACATTACATTAAAGAAAGATCGAACGTTGGCATGCAATCAAATTTTGTGATTGCTAAAGAATTTAATTAGTAATATAGTAACATTTAGCAGTAGTGTAGCTACTTCTAGGTAAAAAAGCAGTTGATAATTATCTTCCCAATAGTGGCAATTTAAAATTATGGTTCAAGATAATTGATCTGGGCCACTAAGAACTTGGAGAAAAGTTGCGATTACTGACAGTTTGCAACAATAAAATGTGCAATGCTAATGGCTAGCTGCACAACAACTGTGAGCTCATTTTGACCAACATAAGTTATGTTTACCAGCAAACCTCTTCAATTTGAAAAAAACCTCTGCGACTGAAATTTTGTTGCTGATGCTGGAATATGGAAATACTAAAATTTCAACAAACAAGGAATAAGAGTTCTGTGGTGAGTAATGGTACATGTACAGTGTATGTCAGGAAACTAATAACATGTTTTTTAATATCAGTACAAGAAGATAATTTGGTTGTTACATACAAGAGATATTGTTCTTCCAGTTTATATTCAGCTAGAAACACATGCAATAATCAGAGACAGAACATTTCAAAAACACGAACTGAACAAAATAAATACTGAGGTAACATGGCTACATAAAATTTATGTGTACATTAGTTGACTTTTGATTGCAATTTCTCTTTTCCAAGGATTTTATAATGTTGGTCAAATTTGAACACCATGAAGTAGTTATTGTAAGTAGTAATGTTCAGATCTAGACTTGTCATAACTGCCAATGATATTTTAGGCACTGTAGGATTAATCAATTGTGTAAAATGCCCATGGATCTAATTAATTACCTTGATTCCAATGTATCTGTAGTCATCCACCATGGTTTCATTTTCCAGTAGAAATTCAAGAATTCACAAAATTCAAGAGCTACTTTAAATATCAGTTTAATTACTTTACTTTTATTGTTTGATATACATATTTATTTTATTTTAGAGTAAAGTTTTACTTAATAAGGACTTATATTTATTTCGTTTGAAGCATCATATTATGTAAACTCAGTAATACATGACTAGCAGGTATAAAAAATCACCGAACCAATCAAATAAGGAATACAGTATTAAGATACATTGTACTGATTAATAAAAGTATTAAAAAATATTTACTTGTAATGGCAACTGATCAAGACAATAAATGGTATACAATAGGTACCAGAGAAGGATACAATGAATGCACCCGAGTTGTAGTGAATATAGTATGATTTGATTGATCAGTGATTGAAGTGTATGTACATACCTAATACAGTCACGTCCCATTGTATACACTGCAGTCTAGGATATTGAAATTTTCGGTAAAATAGTACTGGATAATATACTTGTACTCCCATATCTGCTTATACACTGTTAAAGTAGAATTATTTATAGTTATTTGGCTGACTGAATATGTACATGTACCAGAGATAAATCAAAATTAATGTATGTATATGCAGTTAATGTAGCCAGGTTGATTTTCAAGACAATAGTAGCAGTATTCACACTCTTTTAAGTTTCAGGAATGTGCTGTGTACACACACCCCAGCCGGCACTTTTTACCTCACAGGGGTTTGCATCATGCATTATAGGATTCATTAATGAGTAGGCTGCAGTACTGTTAGAACAATGAGTTTTGAAATAGAGACAGGTTGCTGAGTGAGGATGTTTGATGTTAGTTCTTGCATTTTCTGTCATTTTCAAGTTGTATGATTATAACACATTTGAATTCAGGGCTCCACACAGGTTTAAAAATTTATTATGTTTTGGCTAGTGAGAGGAAAAATTTACTAGCCAGTCACAGCAAGTTAGTCGCCATAAATATTGTCGGCATATTTTTC
>JAOEHT020265700.1:0-10531 GCA_025448195.2 Parazoanthus atlanticus
TAGATTTAGAATACTAGTTGGTGCCGATTTGTTACTGATATCGTACATCATGTTAGATATTGATTCGTAATATAAAAGGTTTACTGGAATAATATTTGCTTGAATGAATAGAGGGATTGCGTGTTCATTTTTCTTGCAAAGAATATGAAGCGAAGTGCTCGTTTTTGAAGCATTAGAAGTTTGTTCAGATAAGACTCGCATCCCTGTCCCCAAGCAGTCAATCCATAAGTTAAGTAAGGAGCAATTAAGGACTGATAAATACTTATGAGGGTATATTGAGGCACAAAATATCTTAGTTTCGCAATTATACCTATTGTTTTGCTAACTTTTGCAGCGATATGATCAATATGATGTTTCCAGGAGAGATTTTTGTCAATTGTAACTCCAAGGTATTTAACGTAGTCCTTACACTCCAAGGGAACAGTTTTGTTATGTTCATTATCGAATATTCTAATGTTTAGTTGTTGGGTAAGTTTCTTTCGATAAGGATGAAATATGACAAAGTTTGATTTTGGCCAGTTATATAATTTGTTTAGCTCTATGATATGTTGTAATCAGATAAGATTTTTATCAGCGTAAAGTATATTGGTGTCATCAGCGAAAAGGGAAAAATTATATTTTATCAGAGCAGTTTTGAATATCGTTTATGTAAAGTAAAAAGAGCAAAGGGCCTAGGACTGAACGCTGGGGCACGCCACAGGTAGTTGCCATTTTGTTAGATATATGTGGACCAATTTGTGTCGTTTGAGTCCGGCCTTGGAGGTAGGATGAAAACCATTTGTTTATTATACCGCGAAAACCGTAATGTTCAGCTTTACACCAAACCTTATGGCAAAAAACATACCATATCAACCCTTGTTGATCAAACCCCATATTCAGTTTACCCGCCAACGAAAAAACAAAACCATTCTTTTTTAAAAAAACTAGTCTTCCAAAGTTATGATGGTTTGAAGTAAAGTGTATCTATGAGAAAATGAGGCAAACTTAGTCCAACTTTAGCAGACACCTTTTGGAAAATCCAGTCAGACGACTATTACAAAAAGCTACTTTTTAGAATTTCATTTCGCCTCTCATTACCATGTTCTCAAACTTGCGATTGCAAAAGTCGGTCATAACGATGTTTATTATAACCTTAGTTTACTATTATATTATCATATTTTTAATAGTGTTAGTCGTTTAGTATTAGTGTAGAGTTTTGTAATGCGCAGTTGCAAATTATATATTGATAATTGCGCAATAGAAGTATAATAAATTATTATTATTATTGTCGAACATTCACGTTTACGTTTGTCTTCTGGATTGATTTTCCGAAAGGTGCCTGCTGGCTATAGATCTAGATCTGGAGTGGTGCAATTATAGAGGACTTCTTCCCCCCTACCCCCTACCCGCTCACGATAGAAGAAAGTTGCGCATTTTAAATCACTCTTTAGTGCAACATTTCAACTGAATTTTTTTACCAAAATTATTTGGATCAAACAAAACGGAGACTTTGAAAATGAAGATCTAGAAATGCCTTGTTTACTGATGCAAAAAGCTGCGTCAACTTTGGAGCAGGCAAGCCAAAGTTACAGTAGGATGGTTTGAGGTTATGTCAGTTTCTATAAGAAAATGAGGCAAACTTAACTAACTTTAGCAGACACCTTTTGGAAAATCCAACCAGATATATGTTCCATGGAGCAACATGTCGGAATAACGACTGCACATGCGTATGAGGTAGTAAGAGAAAAAAGCTGGCCAAATTTCCAAGATGACGTCTTGAAATCCAATTCTTCGAGCAAAAGTATGAAGTGTGTAACTTTTTTCGACCAAAAAATTATGCGATTAACCTTTTACAGTGGACGAAGAAAAGCAAGATAAGCAAACCTGGTGTGATAAAACCCTTAACTTTCGTATATTTTTGTTTTTTGCAAATTTGTGAGCTTGGTTGGCGTTTTTCCGACATGTCCCATGGCGCAGGAACCACTCTCTTAAAATTGCATCTGTCTAAGGTAACTCGTTTCATCTTCGGCACAACAAGTATTGGTTCTTTCCATCGGCTCTAGTTATTTTGTCAACACGCCCTTCCGGAAGATCAGACAGATAGGCAGGAACAATACCTTGCAAACACTTAAAAATACAAGCAGTAAAACTGGGAATTCAATTCTCCTTTTGATTGGTAACCAATGGAGTTTTTCCAACATATATATGTAAAATGTGATCAGCTTTTCTGACACCTGTAATAGGTCTTGCCGCCAACATCTGCACGCTGTACAAAACAAACTCTTTAGAACACAATCTGGAAGGCCGTAAAGGATCGCATTACAGTACATGAGTTTTGAATGTAATGATATTGTGTATCGTTATCCAGGCTGCATTCTCAGTGATGCACTTTCTAATTCTGAACATGTTTTGGAGCTTGAAGAAACAGGTTTTTGCAAGAAAACATTTTATTTAAACGGCAAGAAAGCAAACTAGGGGACCGTTCATTTTTTATGAGTAGGGGTGGGCCATTGGAATTTAAGACCCCATCTCAAAGATATGGCAATGGCCCCTATGTTTCTTAATCTTTTTTCATAAGGCCCCCCAAAAGATGGCTATTTTTGGCATGACCCCCGGCCCCTCCCCTCCCCCATAACTAGTTCCATTTGAATATAATTAGCCTTGAAATAACATACACTAAAATACGGGATAAAATATGTAACACCAGTCTCTGCAATATTTCTACAATGTCATAAATATACTCAAAAAGTTCATACTGCTCATCAGTATTTAAAACAGAAGCCGGAAATTTTAAGTATCTTGCAATGTACAAAACACAGTATTTACCAATTGAAACAAGCAACCAATTATACAAAACTGTTGTCCATACTTGTCAGAATTTACATGGATCCAATTTTAATAATAAATAATTATTATATTATTAAAGTATTCGTTTCAATCCGAAGAGAACGGTGATAATTATAAAAAGAAGTCGAACCATAAAGACATATCAAGCCGAACTTATTGAAATGTTGGAAATATTGCCTTCTCCGAGTCTATTTCACGATTTTTACCATCTGCGCTAAGAATCTAAAGTTCCGCTTTTGAAGATGGCATTCAAGCTGAATGAAATTCAAGCGGCAAAACAAACACAGAACAACCGAACGTCGCTTTTATGGGAGGTTTACATGGAAAATAGAACTTTGTAAACACAAAATAACACACGCGGCAAAAAAAAAAGTTTGGATACTGTTTGGGCCATTTAAAACCTCTCACTCGTAACAAACGTTTCCGTCGCCCATGAACAAACTATATCACCTCGTAACATGCGCCATTTTAAATTATTGTCTGCAGATATACGTTACTCGCAGAAAAAAGTTTTTGTGAGAAAAATCACCTGGTGCATGTCTTTCTCATCAACTGATTTCTTTCTACAATTTGTTTTCGCGTTTAGTACTGATCGGCTCCATTTACCTTCCATGAAAATCCGCTATTACTTCGTATTTCTCCTTATCATGCCAAATCCAGGACTGCTCACTGTTCCTACTCCACATGCGGGGCACCGAGTCTCGAAGTTTGTCCATGTACGCTTTTACAGCTTTAACGGTAGTTCGATTGTATTCTTTGAAATTGATCAGACCTTTGATGGAATAATAAAATAATATGAATGAACAAGCGAATGAGGACTCGAAAGGTGTGCACGTATATGTGTGTGTGAGAGTGAGTGTACTACAACTACTACGACTACTACTACTACTACTACTACTACTACTACTACTACTACTACTAATAATAATAATAATAATAATAATAATGAATAATAATATTAATAATAATAATAATAATGAATAATAATATTAATAATAATAATAATAATATTAATAGTGGCGTCACCCAGACGGCATTTCCAGAGAGTGGTTCTGCATGGCTCTTCATCCATCCGGGGGACGGCTTAACATCCCTGTCCAAGGACGGTGCGGCGGAAGGTCACCTAAATATTCAACCCCATGGCCAAGGTGGGAATTGAACCCGGGGTCTTCAAGTTAGCAGTGCGACATCTTACTGACTGAGCTATCATCACACACGCACATAACAGTAGTAGTAGTAGTAGTAGTAATACTACTACTAATAATAATAATGATAATAATAATACTGATAATTGGAAATAATTGGCGGCAAGTAAGGCGCACGTGTTTTTCTAGCTCTAGCTAAAAGACAAGAAAGCAAGCCAAGTCTAGAGCATCAAAGCGCCTATAGAAAGTATACTATAAACTGAGCAGTTGTTCAAACGAGCTGGTGTTTCTGGACGGGAAATATCCTGGAATCATATCATTTTGTATAATCGAACATTGGATCAACGGCAGCCGTTACAAGATAACGGACGGAAAAAGGGATGTATGTGTTTGATGAAGGAGTTGTGGGAGCAGCGAGGATACGAAGGCCTCGGTTTGACAGCACAGAATCTACGAGATCAGGCTGTTAAATGGGAGAAATCTCTTGGGAGTGTAACAGGGGTGATGACTAGTAACGTGGGAATAAGGGAAATTGTTCAAGATCAAGTGGAGCAAGTGGCGATTGAAAGTAATTTATCTGAGATTAATCACAGTGAAAACTCTGAACTTAAGCCGGATTTGCATATTACAGAAGGCATTCAGGGCGAAGTGGAGAGAGTCACTATGGAAACAACAGTGATAAGTGAAAAAGAGCTCGACTTGTTAAATTCAGCTAATTTATACATCCTGTTATCTGTTAGTAATACCCTAGGTGATTTCACTGAACGTAACGTTGACACCCACACAAAAAAGAAGCCAACTACAAGCGATTTGAAGAACATAAACACCGCAATAGAAATGCTAATGAGCCGGTACGAGGCATCCCCAGAGGAAGACCCATTTTGGAGGCCTCATTTATGGTTCGCGAACTGTGTTTTGTATTCAACAGTCGCCGTAATTCTTTTGTTGAAAGGGTTGAAGAAAGACGTGCCAGGACAATCGAATAACTCGGAAAACGGTTCTAAAATGGAAAGTAGTTTACGAAGAGATAGTGGTGGAAACCAGGCTAAAAGGAAATCTTAAGCTTACGAAAAGAGGTCATAAGAACAGAGCTTTTTTAAAAAACGGAATGTAAAGTAGGAAATTTTCTGTGGTCGAGCTTCTAGACTACATGGGTAAGAATAAGATGATACTATGCAAGTTGAAAAGAGGTTACTATAAAAGAAAGATTGTAGAAGAAGCAAGATCACTGAATCATCAGTTCCAAGTGGACTCTGGAAGAGTTTATGATCGTTTCAATGACCTTTCTAAGTACAACGGGGATCAAACGAGTGAGCGAGGAAAACAAATGTTTGAAAACATCGAAGAAGCAAGTAGACTCAGGAAGGAGCTGTGGGAGACAGATGGGACGGGGAACAAGTCAGTCCTGGCTAGAGCGAGACAGGAGAGCCACCTATGAGTTTGTTCCACCCCCTCAAATGCGGAATGAGACCTTAATATCGATGACGCAGTTAGGATCACAGGCAAATAAAGGAACTGGAGCGTGCCTGGGCCTGACAGAATAGCTAATTTCTGGTGGTAACGGGCGAAATCACTACACCAGGGCATAAAAGCAAGCTTTAAGGCAATCAGCAGCAGTGAACCTGATTATCCCATGTGGTTTACTGGAGGCAAAACATCACTGATTCCAAAGCCGGGAGAGTTCAAAAGCGACAATCAAAGACCAATCACATGCCTGGATCATGGATCAGCACCTTCACGGGTATAGCTTGATAGAGGTGGAACAGAGGGGTACTAAAGAGGGATGCAAATCGACAGAATGATAACGCAGCACTGCCACCGCGAGAGAAGGAATTTAAGTATTGCGTGGGTCGACGTATTTAAAGCATATGACTCTGTCGAACATGCGTGGCTTTGTGAGATGATGCATTTACACCGATGTCCGGTTTCGTTGAGGAGGGTGGTTACCAAGCTTTGTGATTCATGGAACACGAAGATCGTCACAAGAACAAAGCGCGGGCAGGAGATGTCGGAGACAATACGGTTCAAGAGAGGCTTGCCCCAAGGTGATTCGTTGTGTCCAAGATTATTCACTATCTGCTTGAATCCTTAGAGCAACCAGAAGCAAGATGCAAGATGCTGGGCTTGAGTGGAAACCTGAGAAATGCGCGGTAGTGCATGTCAAGAAGGGGGTTAAAGTGGAGGATGCAGACGGAGTTATGAGCATCAGTTGTACAATGTTTGAAAGATGGCAGCCAGTTATAATAAGTTCCTTGGGGTGCTGGAGGCCTTGAGGCAAGAGGATCAGTTAGCGTTCAGTGTTGCCTCTGAGGTGTATTTGGACAGATTGTCTGTAATATGGTCTAGCTCATTGTCAGACTATCACCAAACTGTGGCCTCAAACCAGTATGCTCTTCCCGCTCTGAGTTACCTAATGTGGTCTCAACACCTGCCTGTCACTGAGCTACAGCAAGTCGATCAAGAAGCACGCAAGATCATTGTTGAGAATGGTGGTAAGCACCCCCTCGGCTCAACAGCGTTGTGTTAATAATCAAGAGAGCATGGGGGCGTGGCCTGAGATCGGTAGAGGAGGAGTATAAGGCCATTAAGATCAAAGGCGCATTCAAACTTTATAAGAACACTGACCCGACAATGGAACTTGTTCGGAGGTTCGAGGAGCGCTCGGGTGCGCTGAGCCACAACTCACTAATCAAGAAGGCAACGAAGTTTAGTAGAGAACTAGGTCTGGAATTGACCTTGACATACACAGCCCCGTCATGCTGTACTAAGGAGGTGGAGGTAGTTCAAGACTCGAAAATCAATCAGAAGTTGCGTAGTGCTCAACAGAAGAAGTTGAAAGACCAAGTAGTGGGCCAAAGGTGGCAGGGGAACTTGATTGTTTCTCGATGGGAAGATACAGAGCATGTCAACGGTTGTTTCGGCTGGCTAAGGCAATGGAGGGCATGCCCTACATATGTAATTGCAGGCGAGTACAAGCTCAGTTTACGAACAGTTGCTCCCGACTCGAGTGTATTACAGTAAGAAGACAAGAACTACACCAGAGCACGAGGTCATGTGCAGATTGTGCAAAAAGACTGTTGAATCCGTTCAGCGCACATCTTGGCGGGATGTTCTGCCCTTGCACAGAACAGATACTTAGCAGCGGCACAACGCGGTGTTGAAGATCTTCTTCTTTAAGATGCTGTACAGTCTGGACCTGGTAGATAGCGTACCACCGTGGTATTTACCGATTGAACCAAAACCGGTCCACGAAAACTATCACGCACAAGCCTTCTTGGATGTTCCAGTATACGCAGACCATGTGGAAGTGAGAGCGAACCGGATCGACGCCCGGAGAGTTGACAACTCGGCAAAGACTGTCAGCCTATTGGAGATGAGTTATCCTTGGTTGGACAGCAGGGAGTCCAAGAGCTGCGAGAAGTCGGAAAAGTACACTCCGCTGAGACTGGAGCTAAAAGGGCAGTTCAGGGCTTTTAAGTGAAGCAGTTCAACATCATTATAAACGTGCTAGAGTGTTATAGCAAAGAACTAGAGAGCACGATCCGGAGTCTGATAGGACCAAGAGGCAAAGATGCAGAAGCCTGTTCTCTCTAACAGTCTGAACATTGCTCGTCACTCCAAAGTGACGACATGAAAATATTTGCACCATGAATTCTCGTCAGACACATTAGCCGAACTATTTTGAATCAGTACTAAGAACAAGATTTTTTTTTTTGTAAATTTAATTTTTTATATATATATATATATATTTATATATATAAGTTAAATGTGCTCGACGAATCCATACCAAATTTCAGGTTTTAAGCAACTTTCAATTTTTATGGGCATTTATAGCGCCCTACTTTGCCATTTGCGCTACAACAGCATATGGATGTTTACACTGCTTATAATAATAAATACATTATCAACGCCCAAATTCAACATAATGTTTTCAAATACGCCTTACAATAAAATTAACATTAATTATATAGATATCCCAGTAAGGTATGTAAAAAAACAACTTGAAAATATAATTAATTATTATCTAAACTGATTAAAGTTATTTTAAGTTAAACCAATCTAAAAACTCTGCTAAGAAGAAACATCTTTAAATAATGTTCGTTTAAAAGTATTAATATTTATATATTGTCGGATTTCTATGGGAAGACAACACTGTTCCATGGATATGGTCCAGCATGCAGCTGAAAGCGCTCTGTCACCCAAGGTAGTGATGGACTTAGCGGAGGGGGGCTTGAGAATAAGTTCAAAACTAAAACGGAGATTCTAACGTGCCCTAATGGGATTACTTAGGGGCAAGTTTATGAATAGCTTAAAAGGTAATTAAAAGAATCTTAGAAACCACGGTCCTTAACCAGAAATAAGGCTGTCAACAAGGGTGCTATATGGCAGAACCTAGGAGCCCGGGCAAAAAGCCACGCATCAGCGTTCTGTACTCTCTGGATGTGCAGGAGTGTGTAAGTAAAACATAAGAGGCAGTCCGCCTAAGAACCGACCGACCCGTTTTCGCGTCAAAATTAAATTTCGCTGATTTTCTGTGGGTTAATCAGACATCTAATGGGAACTACGAAAACCGACTTCTTTTGTTTCAAAACGCAAAGTTACAAGAAATATTGATAATTAAAGCGAATGACCACGAAATCTTCAAAGTCAGCTGTTTACCGACCGTTTTTTCGGCTAAGTACCAAATAATTTAAAATGCATTTCGCAGCCTTCACTAAAGCTGAACTTCTTCTTGGCTATGATGTGTTATATTTTGCAAAATATAATATTTTGTTTCTCCCACTCAGAAGTTTTCGAGGCGTGTGTTTGCAAGGGAACCGGAAACGCAGCGACTAGGTTATTTCAAGTTATTCAACAACATGAACAGAGAAAAGGCAGCTAAACAAAACTGTGTTAAAACATTTCGCGCATCTTGTAAAGCGAGCGCCAAAACAACGGTTGCACTTACCACATTTTTGCACTTTCAGGTCGCAACTGGATCCTGTCGTTGGTCACGCAATTAATTCACTCAACATATTCTTGAACCATCGTCTGGCTGACAGTTGAATTCGCCAAATTAAGAAATTAAATGATATCTGAAGCACGATATATGTTTGTTGGTGTCAGTAAATCTTCATATTGGTATTTGGTAGTGGATTAGGTCACGTAGTCATAAACACAAACAGGAACCAATCGCGCGATGTATGTGCTCGATTTGCATTTGTGATTAAACTATGTCTCTAAAACGACTCTTCATCGCTGGGGCTCGCTGTACTGTTTCGCACAAAGTTAGCCAAGAATAAATAAACCAAAACGACCAGAATGGTTGGACTTGCTATTGAACATGTACTGTCATGACAATATAAACTGTTTTATTAAGTAGTAGTAACTAACACCGCCCGTGGGTGATGGATTTTTATCAGTAAAAACTTGACGGTGTTGAACAGGCCATAGTCCATTTCTACTCAGTGCTGTAATTAAAAAATCAATATTTAATAATCCCATACAAACTTTCATCAAATGTAACAAATGAATGATCTTCTATTTCAAACAGGTAATATTTTCAAGTTCAAGTCGTACAGTAAAAGTAATGGTTTTCAGGAGACCCTAGCTGTTTTCCTGGACCGCTGAACTGCTTTCAAGCTTTTAGAAACAAAAAGTGCCGAGTCTGAAAGGTTTCTGAATCTTTCTTTCTTTTCTCTAAATTTTCATTGAAAAATCAAGAATGGTTTAGATACTGTTCACATGCATTATTGCTCTGGTCGAGTGTAATAACAGGCTTAAGATACAAATGAAGATGGTGATGACAGTATATAATAAGACTATAGTCGCATGCTGACAGATCTAAAAATTTTTGAAGAGGGGTGCACCATACGAGCACCGAAGGCGCGAGTTCCTAGGGGGATCCGGGGGCAAGGCCCCCGGAAAAAGGTCACTTAAATAGCATTTTTCACAATTTGAGTGTACTTTTGACCAAATTTACAAAATTTTGACAGAGTTGCACTGGTTCCAATAATTCTAAAAAAAATGTGACCCCCCTTCTGAAGTTCCGAAAAAATCGTGACCCCCCTATGAAATGACCACCACCCCCCATCCCCGTAATAAATGATACGTCCCTTGAAGATTTCGAGGTCATTCGCTTTAACTATCATATATTTTTTATAACTTTGCGTTTTGAAACAAAATAAGTCGGTCTTGGTAGTTCCCATATTAGGTGTCTGATTAACCCACAAAAAATCAACGAAATTTAATTTTGACGCAAAAACGGGTTGGTCGGACAGCCTCTTAAGGCAATGTTTAAAATTGCTAATGTTAGTGAAGTCCCTTGCTGCCATGAGCAGGGAGGTTGAGTCAGTTAAGGCGGCTAGATATGGTTTTATTACCACGCGTGGCATTGGCAATGGCGCGGGCGCGCGAGCTTTTTTAAAAAAAATCAGCACATGCGCATCTGTCGATCTTATCGAGTCTGCATTTTGTTACGTAATAGTTGTGGAAGAAGCAGGGTTGTTACGCCGCAAAATGTAACAATTGACGCAAAATGTAACATCAACCCGAAATGTAACAACTTTTGACGCAAAATG
>JAOEHT020265797.1:0-10530 GCA_025448195.2 Parazoanthus atlanticus
GTTCCAGATATCCATTATTCAACAGGAATGGCTGCATGCTCGGTCAACAACGCTGAAAGACCTGTAAAACAACATTGTTTACCTCGCGATTTGTCACTAAAACGTTGATCATCCTGATGAATATTTCCACAAGCAAGTGCAGACATCTGTCTATAAAAGAATAACGATGCTTGCCGTTTCGAAGAGCAAAAAAGCTTCCAAAATGCGACAAACAATCCACTTTCAACTTCATTCGTCGTCGTATCTACACGCAGCGAAATCGCTGGCGCAACTTACAATGAGGAGGCGGGCTTGGAAAATCCAGACACAGACAGATCCAGACCAACCGACCCTCACAGCTGCTGCCTGAGAACCCCTTTACGATCTGCTGGCGAGCTGCGCTCGCCAGCAATTAGACTTAAACTTTTCATTTCAAAGCTGAAGTTGGGAAACTTGCATTTGTTTACACGATTTAGTATATACCTACCAGCAAATGTTCAAAGCAAAAGCATAAGCACGATGACGGTTGTCCGTGGGCGTTGAATTTATTGTGTTCCTTTCGACGATTAATATTGAAGAATGATTCTGGTTTTCTGATACGTTTCTCGGTTTTACTGTTCAGTTTGTTATGTATTTCGACAACTGTTATTGGCGTCTCATGAAAAGTGTCAAGGGGTTAGAAATAAAGAGAGGAAAGCCGGCCTTGGCTGGTTAATTTATCCACGGTCTGGTTAAACCAACTCAGAAATCCAGTTAACTAGACGGACCTTTTTGAAGGTCGTACATATAATTTAGGTTTACGTTCACTTTATTCAGCTCTAGGAGAATTGAATCAGCACACGCATGCTATAAAATATATTTTAAAAGTCCTTAGAGTTCTTTAAAAACGTTCACTTTTCAAACTTTGTTTCGTATTTCATTGGGCCATTTGTTCGGGCTGGAACATAAGTTTATACAGGTATTGTAAGAAGTTGAAAGAGGGTAACTATGGTGCTAAAAGTGTTAACTATTGGTTTCAGATGCTTTTGGAAGATTTTACCCATCACAACATCGAGATGACCTGCGCCCTGCTTGAGGTGTGTGGCCGATTCCTGTACCGCTCCCCGGAATCGCACATAAGAACCAAGAACTTACTGGTGAGTCTAAGGGAGGAATTATCATCTGACTTACTTCGTAGGGTTTTTCGCTATGACATAAGTTCCTGTATTATGCGACGTAGCATTTCCGAAGATTTTACGACTCAAATTTTTGATAATCGTTAAAAGTTTTCTGAAACTTTTTGACAATTTCTGAAGGTAATTTCCGAAAATACTCAAAAGTTGTTAAAAGATGTCTTAGTGCTTCTGTTGTGTTTTTCTTGTTTTTTATGCATGGGTTTATGTTTGTGTTTGTCTTTGCTTTGTGCTCTTTTAAGCTTGTGTTTATGTGTTTGAAAGAGAGAAGAAGAGGATCTTTGTACTCCTTAGTGCGGACCTTCTACTTGCTATCCACGGACTTTACTTGGTTTGTCATTTAACTTTTTGACTGCAACATCTAGGATCTGATGATGAGGAAGAAAACGGTCCAGAGTTTAGATGGACGTCACATCACAATGGTGGAGAATGCGTTCTACTACTGTAATCCACCTGAGAAACAAAAGGTACCCAACGAGTTACCTTGCTTAGTTCAGCAGCAGACAACGATTGAGTATATGGAAGTAGTTAGCTTGAACGTGCCCAGGAGAAGTGGGCAGTATCTCACTGGTCAGAAGGGGGTACCGTAACTCCCCCGGTTAAACACAGCCAGCCAACGAGATAGACATACGGACAGACAGACAGGCAGACGGATGGACAGACTAAGAAAGAAAGAAAGAAAGAAAGAAAGAAAGAAGGAAGGAAGGAAGGAAGGAAGGAAAGAAAGAAAGAAAGAAAGAAAGAAAAAGGATAGAAAGAAAGAAAAAATAAGAAATAAATAAGTAAACAAACAAACAAACAAACAAAGATATCATAATAAAGAAAGAAACAAGTAAAGAAAGAAAGAATAAAAAATAAATAATCAAATAAATAAATAAATAAATAAATAAATAAATAAATAAATGGTCCATGCTTTGGCTGTGGGTATACCGAGCTATGAATGCACTTGGGAAGTTAGATGCCTACGCACTCTAACGTTTCTCACGTGTTCTTTCAACTTCCCGCGTGCGCTAAGAGTGGCCCTGATTTCTTAATTACAGCATGAAATATATCAATCTTTTGCTTTACTGTCGTTATATATATACTAGAGCAGATCGACTGTATGTAGTCGGAAAAACATACAACAACACACTTTCGATAAGTACTAGTAACAATAATAATGTCATCATGCATATATGTTCCTTTTCTGAACATTCTACCACGAAAATATTGTTGTCTACAACGGTTATGAAAATCTACGAAAAAGTTTTCTTGTTTAGAACTACTGAATTTGATTTAGGAATAGTTGTCAAACAATACAATGCTTTTGTAAAGTTCCATCAGTAGATGTTACGGCGAAAATAGAGAATCTAATTCGAAAGCCGCTGGCTTTTAGTGTGTTTTTAGTGTACAGAACTTCAATTTGTTCTACGTTTTAGCAAGAAAATAATTTTGTTTTGATAACAATCGAAGATTTCAATTGATCAGTTGGTTGAACAGTCTGAAATAGTTACTAACATATTAATAGTAATGAGTTTTCGACCTTTGGTACGCAGATCTCTGGCATATGCAATAAAACTTCCAGCTATAATCTTGCATATAAATTGTTTCGCAAGTTAATTCCCAGAAATTTTTCTTCTGGAATCACCATAGCATTGTTCCGAGGTTAAACATTTATACTGTATATTATCTAGCTGCGATCGATGTACAAATAATGTTAATAAAATATTTCCGACCGTTGCGAAAGAACATAGGATTTAACGAAAACTAGAAAGTTCATGGCATTTAATGTTTTTAAAAAGGCTATCAAAAAGGTCTTTTGGTGATTTTAAACGCGTTTTTTTTGATAACTCAGTGATTTTTTTATTCTCACGTGCACTAACGTTTTTTTTCAAAATATATGCAAAACTAACAGTCTAAACGGACCAATTCAAATCGTGCTAACTTACCGAGTGTAAGCAAATAAGGTTGAGTAATTAACTGAATTAAGATTACTGGAGTCTGCGCACTTTACATAGCTTAGAAACTAAGACTTAATATACTTCTGAGGAACTGGAATTTCGCCAAGGCTAATGATTTGCTTTACTAGGTTTAAGTACTACAAATATATTTCTTTATCATCGCGGGAAACTATACCATGAACCGCATAGCAGGTTGTTCAAGGAAAATATTCTCCAGCATTGGCTGGTTTGCTAAACGTAAAGAAACAAATTAATAAAACATTTGCCGCTACAAGAGTGTTTTAGAAGTTGGCACGCAGTTCAAAAAGTATCCTGTTGCAAGAAATAGTTCACCTTTCATTTAGAACAAAAGCGTCAGCTCTTTGAGAATATAGTCTAAAAAGACAGACTGCTATTTTTTTGTTGCTTGGACTTCATCCACAATCAATGACAAAGTAAAATTAATCGTCGACATTTGATGCTATTTTAAATTATTGATTTGATACCATAGTAACTAGACTTGCGGTAGACAGTCCACTTAACGAAATTGGCACAGCTGCCTTGTTTGAGAGATTCGTTTGTGTCGACGGCTATAAGGCTAATAAGGGAGTTATGCAGAGATTTAGCTGGGTTTATTTCTAGCAAAGACATTTACTGGCAACTAACATGCGCGGTGTCTGGTATCTTGTACACACTCACGTTGGGAAAGCTTAAAGTGGAAACAAGTTTGAAATCAAAGTCTTCCCGAGATTGCGGCGAATTATTAATGAATCGAAGTTAAGGGTAAGTTTTTACCTACATCTGCATCGATGAATTAAAAAGTAAAATTTCCACTAAAGTTATAGAAAAAAGAATCGTTTCAAACATTTCGAAAGTCAAACAAGATTGTTGTTTATATTATGTGCACAAGTTGTTTAAGGTTTTGTCTCCGACAATACAAACAGCGGAAAAATTAACTGTTTCAGTGTTGCAACCAATTGCGTTATCAGTAAATATACAATTTTGGTAATTACTAAAATCAATAGCGTTGGTTTATATTACTGTTTGAATATCTAAACCGACGTACGCTTTCTGACAAATAGAGCCTACAATTGCACTTGTTTATTTGTTGAGGTTTTTCTGTGTCCCAGGAAGAAAGACTGCGTGGTTCACACCACGAACGAATATGTTAAACTCGTCTTTATTATCACTAACGACCTCTTTCGTGTTTTTAACTTTCATTTTGTACCCACATAGTATACTAAAACTAGCTCTTATTCATTTTTCCTGGTGTAGTAATTCTTTACCATTCATATTACTGTTTCTTACTTACTTACAAGTGCAAGCCAATCGCAATCCATGAAATGCCAAACTATAAGGAGGTTGTCTATATAAACTCTTTTACTATCACATTACTTAAACGAATATAACCGCAGCGAATGTCTTTATAGACTGCACGATACAAACACTTCAGAAGTTGTAGAGCACTCGAGAAGAAAGAGAAACACTCAGCTCAGCCGTTTTATAAATATGGCTTTTATAAAATAGGAATAGAAGAAAATGTCTTTATCTTCGATATAAACAGCCATTAGCCAATAATAACACTATTGTACAATATTATATTATTTTACGGCAACTGCAGTGTGCACATTACTTAGCCTGCGATGGCACTAGACAACTTACTGCGGTAGTGATATCATCATTATTCTTTTTGGCTAATCCTTTATGAAAACACCAAGTCAGTTTAGTTTAGGAAACAACCCTTTTTTTGTCAAGGGAACGTCAAAAAAACAATATGATTTACAACAAAAATTCATGCTGAAATACAATAACTTAATCTTTACGTTGTAGGAAAAAGTTTGAATGGATTGTTTCTTTTCAAATTTCAAAGACATTTAATGAGTTAGTTTTGAAATTCACGTGTTCTAAATTGTTTTCAATTTTTCTATATCAAACTCAGAGCAAGGGAAAAAAAGGTCATCAAAACATCAGGTTTTTGTCCTTTAATTCAGTGGCTTTTGTAACAAAGTTTGCTTCTTTGAGCTCTTTTAGAGTCTCAAAAATTATGCTTATGAAACAAAACTGGTAATGAACTCTGCCCTCCCCCTAATAAGTATTAAGCTGTAAACCAAATTGCATTTTCATCTCAAAAATAAACTACCAAACATTGCAGGAAAAATAGACATTTTCGAATGCTCAACGAGTGTCTTTGACACTGAAGAAAATATCGGAACCAAGCGTCTGTTCAAAATTAAATCTATCTTAAAGGATTACTTAATGTGAACATCCCTGTCACAGCTCGCGATATTGCTGCCAATTAACACTATCACATGCATACAGTGCTGGAAATACTTTGAATTCTACAAGACAGCAGTTTCACCCAAACGTTTATTGCCACCACATGCAGTGCTGGAAATACTTTGAAATCATTATCACACGGTTGTTACTCTAGACGTGTATTGCCAGCAGTACTGACAATATTTTGGACTCAATTTCACAGCTTTGTTGTCACCGACGCTAAACACTACAATCTCATACAGTGCTGGCAATCATTTTAATTCAACAACACAGCAATGTTACTCTTAATGTGCAACGTTATCACGTGCAGTGCTGGTATGACTTTAAATTCATTATCACACATTTGTTCAGTTAGTCTCAACGTTCAACGCCACCACATGGGTTCTGCATGCAATACTTTGAATTCAATGTCAGAGCTTTGCTGCTACCAAAGCTAAACACTACAATCTCATGCAGTGCTGGCAATATTTTTAATTCAACCACACAGCAGTGTTGGCCTCAACGTTAAACGCCACCACATGTAATGCTGGCAATATTTTAAATTCATTATCACACAGTTGTAACAACGTTAAACGCCACCACATGCAGTGCTGGAAATACTTTAAATTCATTATCACACAGTTGTTACTCTCGACATTTAACGCCACCACATATGTATAGTGCTGGAAATACTTTAAATTCATTATCACACAGCTGTTAGTCTCAACGTTCAACGCCACCACGTGTAGTGCTGGCATATACTTTGAATATCTCAGCGTTGATTGTTAACGCCATGTCATCGTAACACACGTGCCGTCGCAGCGCGATATTGTTGTCAGCAGAGTTGTGATCCGGCACCGAGCTCACTCCCTGTCCGCTTGCTTCTGTTTATCTTGTAAGACATCTTAACATAGTTCAAACAGAAAATTTATAAGTCCAATCTGCACGGGAAGAGCTGAACTTTGTATTGTGAAATATTTATTATTATCAGTTATAATTATTATTAATAATAATGATAACAATAATAATAATAATAATAAAAGTAGCGATAATAATAATAACAATACTAAAAGACAAGGGCTGAACAGAGATTTCGCAAATTAAACTATGACTCATTGATTTAGTTTTGCTGAAATTTCAGAACATGTGAGCGCATGTACGCCCATAAATATATCGTTTTCAAAAACAGCTTATTCAAAAAAAATTCCTGAGACTATATGTACAACTTGAACAAACTAACATATATTTACGTTTTCTTAACAGACTTCTGGGCGCCTGCCCCTGTCATCTAATTGTCTAATGATCAATATGTTTCCCTTTTTTTAAGAAATACAACCTGAAATTAGTTTGTAATAAAAAACAAAAAGTTTTTAGTTTATCACAACATTATAGTTCTTGTGGAATCTCCTCAGCAATAACAACAACCGAATTGTTCTACAAGTTTCTTCTGCTAGCCATATTTATCGGACTGGCATGGTATTGCGGATTTTGATGTCAGTATCCAAATATATGTATTCGTAAACTTTGTGAACCAAAATAATAGAAGAAATAAAAATAATAATAATTTATAATCGTAGGTTCAAGATGAGCAGAATTGATATATACACATTATTTTGCCTTCGTTTGTGCGATCTTTACCGACCGTGAGTCAAGTGAATTTTTCTGGAAATGTCCAATATTTATTTGTCACTGAGCCATAACAACAAACTCCCCGCTTTGACAGCTAATTGAAAATTATTTAAATTTGCTCGGTTAACAAATTTATCAAGCACAGCCGTTTTCAATTAAATCACCTTTACAGTAAACTTAACTGCTTAAATACAAACTACTGAGGACAACTTAACTGCTTGTGTGGTTTAAAGGTTTCACCATTACTTGGAACAGGCGATAACCGCCGACGGGTTTCAATAGAAAGAAATCTGAATTGTTGGATTCACGAAAAACAGGTAGTTCTGTTAAAACTTAAGCCTTTTTCCTTAAACATGAGCTCAGTTCAAATCGTGCAATCGTTTGCATCGACACGTGTTAACTAGACTCCTTAACGCTACAAAAGAACCTCTGCATGGGTGAAACATTGTGTTTTTGCAAATTTATCAGCATAGATGGCTTTAAAATGATGTATTTGATGTTGGTTCAGTGTTATCCGCACTAGAATATACAAAGATAAGTTCATAATTACACGCTTTGCAACACGTAACCCTTCTAAATTATATATGGTTTCACGCGCCAATTGTTTCAAGATACACCCTATGCAAGTTAAGTATTTTGTGTAGAACAAACGCTTTTAAGAAACGTTTAAGTTTTTGCACTAGAGAGGTACATCTAATTTGTTCGTGAAAATAATATTGCGGATATATTAAGTAAGCTAATAGATGTAATAGTCAACAATGATCTTCAAACAAGTTGACTAGATTTTAGTTGAAGTCTTCATACAATTCCACCTTCATGCGTCACCGGCAAGAAACATTCCCTGTTTTGAAGAGACCAAATACCAATATATACACACGTTCGAGGTATATTTTTTCCAAACGGGGTTTTATAGGGAGGTGTCTTATCTTGAAATCTTATTAGCAAAAGTACTTCAAAAACAAAGACACATTCATGCGCTTTTGAAAAGCTCTTGCAAATTTATGTTATAAAACACTCAAAGCGCACTCTTCCAGTCTTTTTTGTGTCAGCTCTCAAAAGTTTCCTTTTATGGCAACGCCGAAGTAAAACTTGGGGAAGCGGCATGCAATAGTTGGCTGGTTCGCAAGAAACAGAAATATTATAAATTTAAATTAATTTTAAATTTAAATTAAAAAATTCAAATGGTTGTTTGACAACTATTCAAATTGATATCCCGCACGTAACTGTCCCGCGCCTCAAAGATTATTACAAACATAGCGGCTAAAGTTTAACCAATAAGCTCGCTTAGCTTAAACGATTGTTCAAGAAATTTATTTTAACCATTCATTAACCGAAATAAAAACATTTTGTTTCTCTCTCCAGGGGTCCGTTATTCAATTTATATATATATTTTTGCAAAGTCGGTCTTTCTTGAACTGTACCGCTTCCAGTTATTTTTGAGCAAGAACTGTCAACGGGAACTTCTTAGTGGCAATTAATAGATCAAGAACTATAGTGAAGGTTATTCATAGCGAACTCGCTCTGTTGTCATGACAGCCGTTATCTGATTCTTTGTCAATAAGTTAACTTTTCCCTATTTAACAATGGACCACTATACATTGCTAATTTGTTCTTAGCAAAAAGTGCGTCTGAAGTATATCATTAAAAGAGCGACAAACTGAAAGGATTAAAGTCCGACTTGAAGTATAAAATCCTCTGGCTTGAAGATCGTAATTGAGCATGTTGAAAACTGGTAAGTAGGCTGGTCGTCTCCGTCTCAAAATAAGAAAAACTAAGTTAGTTGCTTCCAAAATGTTTAGAATGAAATCCCATTAGACAAAATGAAAATATTTAGTTTCTCGTCTGGATGTTGCATAAAAAAGGGCCGGACAGTTCGTATTATTTGCTATTTTTTAAATGTTGTTATTTTCCCAATACCGTCTCCAAGGTTTATATAAGACCTGGATTACGACCTGAAAAGTGTGTTTTATAAAATTCACGTGTGTCAACATTTGTAGAAACATGAATCTAGTTGCGGTACGTACGTATTAAGTATTTTTCCCCCCTGCTAACTAGGATCTATTTTCCCCTTCCTTTTTCTCCTACAAAATTTGCTCTTAAGCTATATATCTAATGCATATATATTTTCCCTCCCTCATCAATCTCACCATGGTAGTGGCCAACTCGAAAGCTTTTGCTCCTTTGGCCACTACGCACTTCTCCTCCTAAAGTTTAGTCAATCGAATTTCAGCTTCCCCTTCTAAGTCTTGCTAAAATTGAAAAAAAACTACAATTGTAAATAAATAGGTGCAAAATAATAAACTTGAAAGCTACATATATTGCATTGTTAAAGACCTCAAGGTTTATTGCTAGCCACAGTTTAAGGTTTGCCGTCAGAAATTAAGCTGCATAGTTTGCCTACTTAGTTTAGATTGTTGTAAACTGCAGCAGTATTGTGTTGGTTTAGAATTTTGCCGCTCGTATCAGTTTGACTAACACAAACTAATAATAAATTTGAATCTATCACACCGCTAATAAAAGACATTGGTTGGCTACCTACAGAGAAACGGCTAGGACTATTAAAGACGTGTTATTATGGTATTTAACTGTTTGAATAATTTAGTGCCAACTTATCTAACCAATAAACCATCTACTCGTTGTGAAACTATGGAACAAGACACAATAAACACTAAACATTTGCCTCTGCCGCACTTCAATTGTTCAGAGAACTTTTTCTTTCATGCTGTAAAGTTTTTTAGACTCACTTAGCGCGCCAACTAAGAACTTAGAAACATCAAAGAGTTAATTTTAAAATGGAACTAAGAGACAGTACTTGCATTTGATTTATATAGGTGCATGGTTTTAGTTTAAGTTTTATTTAACCAAAAATTATATATTGTAATAGACCAGATTGGTAGATAAATGGATTTCTAAATTTTGTAACTTAGTCTTGAAAAGCTCTATGTGGATAGATTAATAAAACTATCGCATTTTTTCCCTTGCCATAGAATAACTCTATTGACTAATGCGCAAAAACGAAACGATGCTGAAAAGCACAATATATTGTTCAGTGATCTTAACAGTTACAACAATTAATAGCTAAATACTTGTAGTTATATATAACTACATACTTCATACAGTTCAGTAACTTAAGAAATTTGTTTAGTAACTGTGCTTACATGGTGGCTCCTCCTTAACTCTTTTCCGTCCGTGGATTTAGTGATTTTTGTGCGGTGATTAGGGCGGTAAAAGGGCAGTAGAATCTTGCCGCTCAAAAAAACGGTCATTTGTGAGATAACCGCAGTCTCGATAGCCTCATGGCTCAGACGTTTTGGTGACGTCAGCAGTTGTCAAGACGTTTCGTCCAGTTGGCAGTCACGAACGGAAGAACTTTGTAAGTATCGTCTTTATAAGTGTTTTTTCGAGCCATTTTCCACTTCAGAAGCCCCCAGGCTGGCATCATTAAGCCAGAATGGTGGGTGGAGGCAATCTTCTGAAAGAAACCAGAGGTGAGAGGTAAATTCACGATGATTGGGATGCCGAAATTTTGTTTAGCGAGCGATGGCAGACCACGAGTGAAGATATCTCTCTGGCCG
>JAOEHT020265884.1:0-10528 GCA_025448195.2 Parazoanthus atlanticus
TATTACACCAAAGTATTTGTATCAAGCTTTTAATTTGAGGATGTAAGTCATATCGTTTTTTTAAATACTATCGCTGATTTATAGAGGTTTTGTATGGAAAACCTCCATTAGAGCAAGAAATTGGTTGACATAAAGTTTTTAAAAAAGTAAAGCAACCGACCAAATCTACATTATATCTCAAGTGTTTTAGGAACATAGGCATTATTGTGAGAGAAGCACAAAATAAGGAAATCAAAATTAGGAAAATATATTTACTTTTGCTGCCACCCTTCCCTCTCAGGACGGGGGGACCAACTTTTTCCATGGCAAAATTCAGTTTTGATTTTTTTTTCACAGATACATGGGTATCTGGACAAAGGGTAGGTAAATTGACTGAATGGCAATCTTAGCTAAAATGCCAAAACGGCACAAGGAAAATTCGAAAAGGGTGGGGGGGAGTTGCAACAGCCTTAAATGTTCTTAAAGTGTTCTTGATATTTTTGAAACGGTGTCTGTTGTACACATTCAAAGGTTGTTCCGAACATCTAATTCAGTCATATATGTACCTAAACGTGTTGTTACCGCTTATTGAGTAAAAAACGAGACCGCGCGCGCTGTGTTAACTTATAGAACCACGCGAAAGTTTGTAAGTACACGAGATAGGTGTTGGGTTGGCAGTAAATCTGCACATCAAGTGCCTGTGTATTGTCGTCTCTTTTCAGAGGTCCGATGTTTTGTATGTGCTTTAGACTGCGTGGCTATTTTCAGTACGTTCTAATAAGCACTCGTAGTTTTGACATCGGCAAACATATTATATCAGTATTAGTCCTGGGCATATTTTAGGGTTGATGTGACTTCGTTCCTGATTTTCTTTTTTGTCACCACAGTCTGGGACACTTCAGGTCGTGACCGTTGTTTTGAACAGCTTGTACCTCTTGTTCACCGCATCTCATTTGTACTTTCGTGTAGAAAACTGACAAGCTGCAGAGAAAATGCTACAAAATAATGTCTTCCGCCAAAAATCTCTCAGATTGGCATCAGTGGTGCGTTAGCCTCCTCGTATATATTAGTATTATCTCCTTTGCTGTAAAGTCAAAACATATGTACCTACTCACAAATTAAGATGAGTCAAGGCAAGGTTTTCGCTTCTAGTCCTCAGTTTAAATTTTGTCTGGTTTTGATTCGGATATTTTTAAAACAAGAACACAGCTTTCTTCTGCCTGCATGTCTACCTTTTAATAAGTGTTTCTTTTGCATCTGTTGCCACCTATAGTTAATTGAAGTATATTCAAATATTTAATATTCAGTATATTTAACATAAACCAAAAGCTATATTTCGGGGCTGGAAGTGGAATATCTGAAACCAAAATATTCATATTCCGGGCGGAATATCTTCAGAATTTTGATATTCCGAAGGCAAATATTCATATTCCGAAGACAAATACATGTATTCACTACAGTGTGTACCAAGTCAACAATAACACCAACAACTTTATTTTCTATACTCATTATTCCCGTCGAAAAACCTCGACAAAACTTAACCGATATTCATATTCCTCGGCAAAAAGTATGCGAATATTCAAATTCCACCCCCGATATCGCGATATATGATACGAGTTCTTTCATCTCTCCTGAAGCCGCCTCCACGGTGACCGGTAGGCGTCAATTAAACAGCGCGACTCACGCGACAAAAATGCGGAGACTCACCGCTTCTAGCTCTTCAGTGTTGGTTATTTATATGTGTTTGTATTGGGTCTTAAATTATTTATTAAACAATTTGGTGCTTTTTACATACTATCAACCATGAGTCATGCCGGCCGTCAGATGTATGAAACTCGTACCCAGGACTAGGACGAGGGTAAAGAGCGCGGCAAACATATGCTAACAATAGTAATTATAAACAAACCTGTAATATTGTGTCAATGGGGGATTAGCTCAAGTGGTAGAGCGCTCGCTTAGCAATCTATTCTGGCAGCTGACTTGCGAGAGGTACCGGGATCGATACCCGGATTCTCCAAAGAACACTTTTTTTTTCTCAATTATTTCTTAAAACTGCTTTTCTTATACTTTCATTTTTTTAATATCTCAAATTACGTCGTGTCTTCTTTTGTGATGCGGGTCACATCTAAGACTGGCGCAACACCAAGTAAATAACGAGAAATATCTCTTCAGTGGTCTCGATCCCGTTTCCATTGTAGATTTTCAGCACGGATCTGATGAAAATTTACAGCTAGCAACTTTATCTTTCTTTGTTTATATTTGTTCGGACAACAAACTGGATTGCTTTTGATGCTCTTGTTCAGTTGTTGAAGTAGAAATGGCCAAATGCTAGTTTCCGATATTTGAAGCAAAAACTTCATTTGAAAATTTGATGAAACGATTTTATTGAAATTGTTGTTATATTTGATAAGTAAATGTAACACTAACAACAATTGAAGTTCCGGCCGCGTTTGTTTATTTGGCTAATGTTATAAAAAGAAATGGAAAACTCGTCCGCTTGCGAATTACTATGTTGAGCTATAATATTGAAGAAGCATTTGGGAATTTATATAAAGGTGGAGATCGAAGCACTCGGCTGCGGCGGCTCGTACTTACAAAATATTTTTAAACTATAGTAACTCGACATAGGCGCGCACGGCCTCGTTTTCCGGTATTATTATTTCCGGTATTATTTCACTACCGGTCACAGTGGTATCGATCCCGCGCGCATAAAAGCCACCACAAGTTACCGGGATCGATACCCGGCTTCTCCAACGAACATTTTTTTTTCCTCAATAATTATTTAAAACTGCTATTCTTATACTTTCATTAACTATGTCGTGTCTTCTTCCGTCTTCTGAGATTGTATGAACAGGCGGGTTACCCCACTTCGCCGTTAAATACATGTACCTCACCCCACCTTCATTGGGCCATGCATCAAACAGGGCAATGAGCAATGTAATGATATTGACCCCCCTCGGAGGATCTGCGTGCTCCATGCGGTCGATTGACAGGACTTGTAATCGTGTGAATAAGAGGTGAGTTTATCTACGTTTTATTCTGTTAATATCTTCCGTTTACTTGCCCATCATCTTGTTTGTTTTTTCTATTCGGTTCTCTACCAGATGTTGGTTTTACTGTTAGGAAATATTGAATGCAAAAAAATGCAAATTATCTCATTTGCAATTTGATTTAAGGTGTCCCACGGGGATCACAACGCATTTTTTTGCAAACTTGAAAACATGTGTTGAAACTTGATTAAACTCAAGAAATACTTTAAACTATTTGAATAAAATCTTGATTCTTTATCTTTGACACCGAACTTGATTCTTTGAAATGAAAAGTTGATTCTTTAAAAAGAAACTTGATTCTTTCAAAACGAAAACTTGATTCTGAAATGAAAACTTGATTCTTTGAAACGAAACTTAACTATCTGAATTGAAAACTTGATTCGAGAATCAAATAAAAGCAAATTAAGCGCGGGGCTATATGACAGGATCGCAGTAGCTTTCCATTATTTCTTATCAAAAATTATGAGTCATTGTCATGAGTCTTGTCACTTGATTTCGTGGGGGAGTCATGTGTTTTGTGCAAATTATCTGTTTTCGGTCATATTTCGGGTGTAATATTTTTTCTCACTTTCCCATTTGTTTTCTTTAAAATCCTGGAAACTTCAAGGCATACAAACACTTTTCTTTATCTTGTTCAATCATGCAATTTGCTTTTAAAATGTATTCCATCTCTTACGTGGGCGAGCAGATTTATTTTTTACTAAATATACTTTTGTACAGAGCCTTTTTCCTCCATAAATGACTATATATTAAGTCGATAAAAAACTAAGTAAACTCGACAAATAATATTTTTTGGAGGTATACATGTAACAGAAAAATTTAATGTGTGAAAAAAATACCAGTACCATTGCTACGAGAATGAGATAAGTAGATCGATGCAGCTGCAGGATTCCAATGCGGGTGGGGATTTTAAACTAACAATTTTTTTATGGGGCCTTATAATAAAATTCATAGTTAAATTGATTTTGTCTGGGACAGTGCATTTATTTTAGAAACATATTTCAAGATATCGTATGTAGTCTAGGTTACTAGAGGTATCAAAATGTACAAAAAAATCTAAAGTAACTGAACAATCTCATGTTTTAGTTACATTTTTATTTGCAGTCAACTGCAATTCTGTAGTATCTCAGCCTCGTCAACTGGCAGCTGATGATCAGAAGCTCATGGTAATTTTTCTTATTTTAACTCAGTCACCATTGAAATGTGTACAAATATAAATCAGTATACATTTTGTTTGTATTTATGTACAACAGCTGTTGTATACTAAGCTGCTTTCATTAACCATTACCTATACAGGCATGAGTTCCAGTGACATGGATGTTGTGCCTCGCTGCGATGGTTGAGATTCAGCAGACCATTGACTGGCTCGATTTATGCAAAAGGGTATTCCATCAACAAAATCTTTGGAAGCCCAGGCAACCAGAATATGTACATGGCTGGTATAAGTGACAGCTTGGTGGGTAGGATAACCATAATCAAATCATGCTTTATAAACAAGGTGTCAAAATTTAGCCAAAATGAAAACGTATATGATTGAGCCAGAGAATTAAGTCTAACTTCGAAAGTGGGATAGTTTTTTTAGATAGTCATTTTTGTTTAAGTCACCACTAAAATTTGTCTTCGTGTTTTGTTCCAGTTGTATAGAATGCTTCAAGCCAGGAAACTGCACACTGAAGGGCACGCAAGAGCCTATCCAGCAGAGCAGGTTGTGCTTCTGATCACAGCATTAAAGGTGAAGGCTTTTGTGATCTGCCTTGGCAAGGCAGGTTATAAAACTGGAACAGTTAAATCTGACTTTGTCGATGGTCTTTGTTGATGGGTGAGTTTAAGCCATATTGTTCACCTTCTCAGTTCTGATGTATCGTCGTTGACTTTTCCCTAAAATTGCAGCAGTTTCAAAATATTTATAATACTGACAAATATTTGTGTTTGGATTCATCCAATAAAGTCATTAACTTGTTGCTAATTTCAAAACTATTTAATATCAGAATACAAATTCCTACAGCATCGTTGTTGTTGGAAATTCCAAATGTTCGTCAACAGAAATTAAAAGTATCAACTGAAAAATAATCAGCTAAAAACACCTTTTTACTGCATACATTTTTTTAATAAAAAGCAATAATGATTAATTACAGAATTATAATAATTTTTTTACAGGATCGACAGCTCTTTTTATTGGGACTAACTTGCCACAATATCAATCTTTCTCACGTACAGCACCTTGCAAATGGGCTTAAAAGCCCAAGAGACGAAGACAAGGGCTTGACCCGATCAATCATGGGTTACCTGAAAACAATATCGGGTGTGGCAGCACACAATACCAAGGAGGCTCTTTTTCTCCAGGATGTAGAGCATTTGATAGACATAATTGGATTAGAAAGACCTGCGGATGTGCAGTGTGAGTTTTTTTAAAAATACATTTAAATTGGGTAATAATTATTTTTAAAATTATTTTACACATGAAAACAAGGATGTTGTATCTTGAATATATAATGTTTGAATTTAAGTTGTTAGCTGGTATTATATATGGTGACACCTCTGGTGTGTGTAATGGCAATCTACCTAAATGTGGGAAATAAATAATTTTTCTTAAAACTCGAATAAATTGTAGTAATTTCTTTTTATGATTTAATAGCTTTCAAAATGTTGTGTTACAGTAGCATAATTTTTGTTTAAATTTTAGATGACACCATAGTTTTTTGACATGGTTTTTTAAGATTTCTAGAATATCTCAACAACAAATGAATAATTAAAAAACCATAAAATAATTTAATTTTCATGCTTATTTTCAGTATTGTATTTGACCAGTATGAGCTTCCACTGTGGGCCGGAGCTCGTATGGACTCCATAGTGGGAGTGAAGTCCATACAAAGGGCCAGGGATTTTTGCCGGGCAGAGGAAATTCCAGACCCATACTCACAGACGAAATGGATAAAAGTTAAAGATATATGTGGAGTTTTGGTAAGATGGGAGACTTTAAACACCAGTTAATTATTTATTAAGCTCAGTTTTTTGCCAGCTGTTTTCTATGTTTGGTCTGAAATTTTATATAATTTATCCATTGTGGCAAATCTCTTAGTGGCTTCGTCAAGGATGCATATCGGGGTATGAACTTTGCCAGATAGCCTGTCATGCCAAGGAAGCTTCGAACTTCCGTCTTTGATTTGGGTTCTGTACACTCTTTAATTGCTCTGACTTTGTCTGGGGTAGGCATAAGTCCATTCTCACTGAATCTGTAACCATAGAATTCTAGTTCTCGCTTCCCGAACTCGCATTTAGGGAGATTGAGGGTGATACCAAAGTCCTCCGTCCGCTGTAAGACTTTTTCAAGTGTAGCATTGTGCTCTGCCCAGTCGCGTGCCCCGATCATGATGTCGTCTCGCTGGTTGAGGCACTGAGGAATTTCTCCAAAGATCTTCTGCATGGTTTCGTCGAATAGGTCTTGGGATGCTTTGGCACCAAACACCAGTCGCTTCGGTCTGAAGTTACCCCATGGTGTACTGAAGGTGGCAATGGCACGTGATGCTGGGTCAAGCTTAAGTTGGTGGTATCCTTGGCGTAAGTCAAGCTTGGTCCAGATTTTGCAGTCATGAAACTTGTGGACAAAGTCCTCAACAATGGGAGATTGGGTTATTCTGCTGCGCTCCATGTATTTGTTTGGTACCCTTAGGTCAACACTGGCTCGAATCATGTTTGGTCCCAACTCTTCTGCAGGGGTTTGTGCAAATTTAGGCTTGGGTTGTACGACCAAAGGTGAGCACCATGTCACAGGTTCGGTATTGGGGACTTTTTCGAAGATGTCCTCTTCTAATCCTTGTTCTAGCCACTGCTGTAGGGGTCTTTGCAGGTGGTATGGTACTGGTCTAGGTTTTTGAGTTACTGGTATTGCCTCCGGTTTCATGTGGAATTGACCATATAGGTCTTCGTCCTTATTTCTGTCCCGTATCTCCCCTATCCCTTGGAACACATGGTTATACTTGCTGATGATCTGTTCCATCTGTTGCTCACCTGGGTCTGCTTTTGCCAGTTTGGCAATCTTTGGTTCCCTCTCCCTTATTCTCATTTCATTCGGTTGGGTTAAGCTGCCGTCAGGTTGTATTGCAATCATTCCCAGTTCTGTGAGGGTAGTATGGCTGAGCAGGGGGGGGGTGAATTGATTCTCCCTGTGACAACAATGAATTTCGCTGGTCTACCACAGGTCTGGTTGCGAATAATCGTGTTGAATTCTCCTTTCACCGGAAGTGAGTGTTGTAGGGTGTTTAACCTGGTCTTGGAGGGTTGGAGAGTAGGTTTGTGGGCAGTTCTGTGGACGAGTGCTTTGAATTGATGTTCATCCATTACATTCACGTCGGCTCCACTGTCTGGTTCTACGTGGATGTCTATGTCGTCTAATCGTACTCTCACTGTCTTGGTAGGGGTTCTGTTTTCTCTGATTTTCTTGACTTGGAATACGTGCTTGACTTCCTGGACAAAGTATTCATCGTCAGAACTGGTGGATTCATCCTCTGTTGTCTTCTTGATGCGTCCGGTCTGTTGTTCATGTTGTCCTGAGGCCTTGGTCTCTCTGTTGTTCGGTGCACGACAAACTGAGGAAAAGTGGTTTCGCTTGTTGCATTTCCGGCAAATTTTTCCAAGGGCTGGACACCGGTCCCCTTTTCCATGGTTGTAGCCACAATAGTCACAGTGTCGTTGTGTCTGGCTACTGCTTTGTCGGCGGTTCATTTCTTGGGGCCACCGTTTTCTGCGGAATTGTGGTTGAAGGGGTGGCGTATCTGCTCCTATTCTGCCAATTGCCTTTGTTTCTGGCTGTTGGGATTTCATGTCTGTCACCTGCCGTTTAATATCTTCCATTTGACCTGCCTCGGTGAGGAACTGGGTCAGATTCCATTCTTTGCTGATAGTTTTCTTTATCAGAGTTTTGTTGTCGATCGTTTGAATGATGTGTTCTAGAATTCTTTCGTCGTGTGTGCTTCCAAACTCGCAATCTTTCGCCTTCTCTCGTAGTCGGGCTGCGTATGCTATAATTGTTTCCTCAGGATTCGGTTGCAGTTTGAGGAACAAGTACCGAGAGTGGTGTTTGTTTTTCTTGGGGAGGTAGTGCTCATTTAATTTCGTTCGCAATTTCGCATATGTGTCTCCGTCAGGTGGATCAGGCAGACTTTTCTCTAGTCTGGCCAATTCCCTCCCTCCGTATATTATGAGCGCGTCTTTCTTGTCGATGGGCTCTGTTATTTTAAAATATCTGAATTCTCGCTCGATCGCCTCAAGCCAGTCTTCCCACGCTTTTCCCGTTTCGCATGGGTCTTCAGGAGCCACAAATGGCTGGGAGCGTAGGTTTCTGGTTTCTGTGATGACACGAACTGCTTCGGTCGGTCCTTCTGCCATCTCTAAGGTCGAAGGTTCTCTTTGCGAAGTTATGGCGGGTTTCTCACTCGGTCTTGTTTACCACGTGGTGCTCGATGTTATCGCTTCAGGAGGCCGTTTCAGCTCCGGTAAAACGTTTAAATCAGACAAATAATTTGCCCTACCTTTCTTGAGGTCCGATCCCTCGTCGCCAATGTTAAGTCCGGAACAATGTATATAATAATAGTTAAACTGTCCACAAATACTAGCACACATCCGCCATATTGGATCTCAAAATAAAACACAACACAGTCCCGTATGTGGGACCAGTCTAGCTGGGGCCTGGTACCCAGTTCAATACATAACACAGAGGTTAGATCATTTTTTAAAATAGTATCCATTCGAGGCCTCAAACTGATAAACCAGAACATGATCTTATTGAAAACAAGTTATCGAAAATGGAAAACACCAACCGGAATGATCATGAACTAGACCAACCTATAACTGAGAAAGAAATAAAACACTATCAAAAAAATTAAAAAACAAAAAAGTGGCTTTTTCGGACAAAATTAACAATGAAATGATAAAAACTAGCATTAGTCTTTTATGTCCAGACTTCATGAAATTATTTAATTTGATTTTGCAATATGGAATGTACCCTAATTCTTGGTGTGAAGGCTCAATTACACCTATTTTTAAAGATGGAGATCGTTCCGATCCAAATAACTACAGAGGAATTTGTGTTTCAAGCTGTCTAGGCAATCTTTTCAGCTCTATTCTAAATCATCGACTCTTGTTATTTATAGATAAAAATGAGCTATTACACAATTCACAAATCGGGTTTTTACCTCACCATAGAACATCCGATCATATCTTTACTCTACGAAGCATAGTCGACAAACCTAAAAAAGGCTTTTGATTCCATTTGGCACAAAGGTTTACTGTATAAGTTACTACAAAACAACGTTAGTGGCCGTTTTTACGACCTCATTAAAGATATATACTCCAAATCTAATTGTTTCATTAAACTTGGCACACAGAAAACCAAAATATTTCAATATTTACGAGGATTCAGACAAGGGTGCATCTTGAGCCCCTTCTTGTTTAATATATTTTTGAATGACTTACCCAAAGCTTTAGACAACACCACCGCACCGACCCGTTTATTTTACCAAATGGTGAAAAACGTACGTTACTGCTCTATGCAGATGACTTGGTTTTACTTTCGAAATCAAGTGAAGGTCTCCAAAATTGCATTAATGTTGTTTCTTCTTTCTGCGAGTCGTCGCACTTAACTGTAAACCACAAGAAATCAAGAGTCCTAATTTTCAGTAGGAAAAGGTCTAAAACAATAAGTGAGAAAAAACTTACTTTGAACAACAAAAATCTTGAAATTGTACAAGAATTTACATACTTGGGAGTTAAAGTTTCAGCAACAGGCAATTTTAACATAAATCAAACTCAGAGCAAAGAAAAAGCTCTCCACGCATTCTTCAAACTTACAAAGACTTAAACCAAAGCAAGCAACCAATTTGTTTGACACCCTAATCTCTCCAATACTAACATATGGCTGTGAAGTTTGGGGGGCTTTCTTGAATCAAAACTTCACTTCCTGGGACAAAGAACCGACAGAAAAAGTGCATCTAAGATTTTACTAAAACTATCTTGGAGTAAATAGTAAGGCATCAAATTTCGCTTGCAGGCTGAGACATGGAATAATTCCGTTTTTCATTCAAGAAAACTTGAGTTTTATCGAACCTTTAAAGAAAACTATGAATTAGAACATTACTTAGAATTGATTCGAGATTTTGATCAGCGGAGAAATTTAACTGAATTTAGAATAAGCAATCATAAGTTAGCAATTGAGACCAAGAAACTAAGTTACAAGAAATAGTTAAACAATGATTTTGTAGTTTATTTATCTCGATCTGTAATTTGTATTATTTATCTTGTATACCTATTATACTCTTATAATTTACGTACGATATCGCTTTACGACCTTTGTTATTGTGGTAAAATAAGAGAGGCTTTAGCAATACCTGTATATTTAAACATGGTCATGCGAATAAAGCAATTTGGAACTATCTATCTATCTATCTATCTATCTATCTATCTATCTATCTATCTATCTATCTATCTATCTATCTATCTATCTA
>JAOEHT020265966.1:0-10528 GCA_025448195.2 Parazoanthus atlanticus
TGTGGCCTGTTATTGGTCCAAATATCGCCTAATCTCGCTGTGGTCTGTTATTGGTCCAAATATCGCCTAATCTCGCTGTGGCCTGTTATTTGTCCAAATATCGCCTAATCTCGCCGTGGCTTGTTATTATGTCTAAATCTCGCCTAATCTCGTTTCACATTTCCAGCTAGTTCTAATATCGTGGTGAGATTAGGCAAGAACTGGGCCAATGACAGGCCTACTTTCCATTTGTCGAATCGGCTGTCCGGACCGGGCAGTTTCCAAATGGAACACAACATGTTTAGTTTAGTTTAGTTTAGTTTAGTTTATTTGGTTTGTCACAGATTTAACATATGAATACAATATATAGAAATGAACAAAAAAACAAAGTGTGACAGGGATGATGTAACAGGACACGGTCCCAACTGATAACCTTCCCTTCTATGTAAAATACATAATTAAAAACGTACATATATAAAAGCAGAAAATAGGAGAACATTCAGAGAGTTTTCACGGTGGCTGGTACTGGATGGAAGTTTGCTTAAGTAGTGGTTTGACAGAGCTGCTTTCAGAGGCGGATGCTAGTACAATTTTTAAGATTCGAGGGAAGGTTGTTCCATATATTTACTGCTCGCGGAATAAATGAGGACCTGAAGTAAGTTTGACTGTAATGAGTGATTACATCAAAGTTATTTGGGTCAGAATTGCGAGTACTGTAGTGGCAAGTTGCCGGAGTAAGAATTTTGTATAGTCAGTGTTTATAAGGCCTTAAATAACAGAGTCAGATCGTGTATTTCTCTTCGATATTCCAAGGGCAAAAGTTTTAGAGATGCAAGTCTGTCCACATAACAGCAATCATGAGGATAGTTCAGAATGAACTTGGTGGCACACCTCTGTACATGACATGTACAGAGGCGTGCCACCAAGTTCATTTAGACATGTTCCACCCAGACTAGCCCTGTCCATAGATTAGTGCCACTAAGTTCTCAAGTTCCGGCCAGTAAAAGCAGGGGGCACTGTCACTCAAAACTTTGATTAGAACTGATGCTGCATTTATTAAAATTATCCGCTGGAGGTAGTGCATGTGGGTTGCGTCAGCCCCTACCCCACCCCCATCCCCAAATATCGGGTTCCCTTTAGAAATCAAAAGTTTTGTCCTCTTCCTTAAGGCCAGTGGAATTAGATTATTAGGTTCTCCCAGCCACTTTCAAAAAATTGGTGAGGGTTTTTGATCAACTTAATCTTTCATCACAAATAATCGCAACCCGTTCTGGATGAAGCACGAAGGGCTTGGGAAACGTAACAATTCGTCGCGTGGGCGAGTCAGTTATAATAGAAACGATTACTGAACCTAAACGGAACGAAACTGAAACGAATTGTTACCCAAAAAAACATCAGCTGACAGAAATAAGTTTTCACTATGTTTCTTGTAAAAAATAGAAAGCTGAGTGCAACGAACGCGAACCTTTTTTGTGTGGGCCTCAAAACACATTCGGACGCTGATGGGAACTTGATATTAAATCTAATGGTGTTGTGCCGTGGATTTGATTTCCAGGAGCAAGAACGTCTCTGGGTCCGACCCGGGTCAGGGTAGCACGCGATTACCACCCATCCCCAAGGTGGCCATTCCTAAGAACAAACAAGATCAATACAAACACTTCAACATGAACTACGCTCACGTCCAGCCTTTCAGGTAAGTGGTCTGTTTCTTCAGGTGTCTGTGTGTCAGGTGTTATATGTGTGTCCCTCCATCTGTCTGTGTCTGTCTCTCTTTTCCATACATAAACACACGCACACACTTGACATGAACTTATCCATGGCAATTGTATATGCATGTCCACATCCAACATAAACACACACACACACACACACAACATACGTTTGCGCAAACGTGCTCCGCACACGCCTCACATCGCGCGCCAATCAAATTTTCAACCGTACCGGCTAAAAATTCGTCCTCAATTTTGGAGGTCGAATTTTTGAACGGCTAGGCGTCTAAATTTTCGCACGGTTAGCGTGGTTCCGTGTGAACGTAACACCTAAACGCACGGCTCTTCCTCGGTGTAAGAACCCACGACTGACTGGGTTCACCAGAGGTGAAGGGTGATAATCCCCCCCACAATATTGATAAGTTGCACTCTTCTATTCATAGATTGGTAAATATACTTTGGTTATGGGAGTTAAATTAAACATTTCAGGATAATATACTTGACGTCAACCAGACGTCGAGCACGTTGATGACGTCAATTTACCTCCCATAATTGAAGTAAACTTTGTATAGTATGAGTGTAAGTATTTACCATATCGCCAATCCATAGAACGAGCCATCATCGCTCACACTGTGATATCATTTGTGCATCTCTCAGGGAGCCCTATGACGTCAGTCGTGAGGTTCTGACACCGAGGTGAACGCACGAATTTTTAACCGGTCGAAAATTCTTCCGGTACCGTGTGAACGTAGCCTAGGACATAAAGGCACGTACGTTGTAAGGATGTAGCTGTTTTGTAAACATTAATCACGATTTACCCGACAACTTATATCTTCCTTTCCATGTTTCCTGCTTTATTTAGAACGGAAATGAGAAGTATTCACGACACGATGGCACAGAAACGCGCCAAATTTGACTACGACCGAACAGTGAGTGATTGGCAGCGAATGAACCTGACGGAACTGAAGCAACTTCCTCCACAATCCCGCTACAATGTGAAGAAAGCCGTCCAGACGTACCTGGGAACCTCCAAAGGCTCAAATAGAGCAGTAAAACAAGTGATTGGGGATCTTAACGCGCCCGAGACGGCCTTTGCAAGCTAGACTCGCTTTCAGTTCTTTCAAACCAGCCAATCTCAGATTTTCTAGAGATAACTCTTATCCAAGTCGAAACTTGTGGGTTAAAGTCCACGATGTGTTGATTCTATCTACATGTCTCGAATAGAAAGATGTTTGGCGTTGTTTCCTTCATAAGAAACTGAGAAGGCGAGATGCAAAGGTTTAATTAAAGCTAGGCATGTGAATCCAGTCCGCGAGCGCCCAAGTATAAGACGCAAGCCTCGTGGGAGGTTCCCATGGAAAATTCTAGTCTCTTTTAGACGTCTTCTCGCGCAGTTTGAGATTGAAGTGTGGTTTCAAAAATGTACTATCGATTTTGAGTGTACGAACTTTATACATGAATTCAAGAGTTTTTTATTTTTAGAACACATCTCTCATAAAATAGACTGTGGTTACGATTGTTCGGCGTGTGCGCGTGCGAGTTAACGGGGAAGCGTGTGTCGAACGCCGGTCAACTAGGATTTGAACATTTCACAGTGTTTGAAACTTTAATATATCGAAACAAGACAAACAAGTGTCAAGAAGGAGAACTGTTACCACCAGTGTTCAACTTATTCAAGTTCAATAAGCGAACGGAAATTTTACTTTTACAAAAATATACATACATTTATATATTTACTGTTTCAGTTTTTCATCATTTTTGTAGTATTGAATCTTATAAAAAATACTAACTCATAAATGGAAAAAAGACATGTTAAATTATCTTCACAGTAATGTGGCAATATTAATTGCAACACAAAAGTATAGAAAAAGACAACAGTCTGAAATAACATGCAACTTATTTTATTGAATAAATCGCATTCTACAATGAAGTGGATGTCCTTGGCTCACTTTGTCTTCTTCCTGGGGTTCAACAAGATGCCATCATACTGGAAATAGGCAGAACAATATTATTAGCAAGACAAAATCGATATGTGCCATATATTTCGGCTTGTCTCTTACAGCTGGTAGCCAACAAAATTGACCAAGTTATTTGTGCCAGCTACTTTTTGAAGAAAACAAGTCAAAATCTTAAATTTTTGGCACTCACCCGAGTGCCAGGCTGCTCTTAACAGTTTTCTATCTACCGAGGCGGGGGGGTACTCAACCTATGTTTGGGTAGAGGGGTTCCGCCTAGACACTCAAACCCTGACTTTGTTTATGAGAAAAATCCTTGGAAATTCATACCCTGTTCATGATTAAATTGAGCTCAAACTTCACACATTTTGTCACTAAAACACGTAATTTATAGACCCTGTTTATGATAAATTCTCGAAAATCCAAAAATTTATACACTGTTTATGATCAGAAGGGCAAAAAAGTATACCCCGAAGGGCAGCACGTCCCCAAATAGCTTAAAATGGGAGTACCCCCCTCCCCTGGGGATATCTCACTTTAAAATTAAGGACAATGCTGTATATTACTTAATGCAAACTTAACAGAGTACCAAAAAATGCTGTTGTTTACTTGAAGATAGATAAAAAATGAGTGAGGTAATTTCTGCTGGACTCCATTATTACTTAGGCCTGGGTTAAAACTAAGGCTAGAGTTTGTTGGCAGTGCAATCACTTCTACACAGGGCTGGTAAGTTAGTTATTGTGTCCAACAAAAATTGTTAAAACATGTGTCTTAAATCCCGTTTTATGTCAGAAGTATTCACTGATAAATGAGACGTACACACATAAAGGAATCCTACAGCTGTCACTGAATCATCCAACAATTGTTACTCATAACAGCTAATGGGCTAGTTCTAATGATAGTATGCGATTTAATAACAGAAAAAGGACAAACGTCCAAATGCCAACCAGATTCTCCAGTACTATTTAAAGTTAAGTACTTGAAGAAAAGTGTGTTGGAAACAAAAAGTTAGTGAAAAAAGGAAAAATAATATAGTCTCTCTTTATCTTGCATATATACCGTTTCACAAAAAAGGCACGTTGCTTTAATACTACACCATCTGCTGTTTAGGTGTTGCGTTTAACTCCAGTGTTCTAGCTAGCTAAAAAACTGAACAGGTGCTCTACTTTACATATCAAAAATATAAAAAATATCTAGTGAAAACCTACAACTTCTTTGCACTTTGTTACAATTTTACATTATAAGAAAGGTTTGTGATGAGAAAAGGAAAGGGTGCTGCATGAAAAACAAAAGGGCACTGAGAAAAATGACAGGATGCAGTGCCCTCCTGTTTTGGCCTAGCAAAAACACTGAACACAACTTTTGGACCCCATTCATTTTTTTCCTGGGTGTTTCCCCCTGGGATCTCTACCTTCTGTTGGAACCACTTCATTGCATCATCCTTGTTTATCCTATGAGGGGCCCCCACATGGCCACGCTTCCTTTTCTTCTCAGACACATTGAACCCTGGTCGCCCCAGTACCACATAGAAGTCCATGCCGTAGATACCAATAGAAGGATCGTACTTTATACCCAGGTCAATATGCTCCTGGATTCCAAACCCAAAATTGCCTGGAAGAGTTAACTGAGTTAGCCCTTGCACAACATTTCAAAAAGCAAAAACAGTTCAAGAAAGATATCATCATTCTTCCTGGAAATCTAAAGGACAAGTTAAAATATTTTTTACCAAATGTGTAGTTCTGAAAAATAATGATACAGTACCCCACCAGGGAGGAAATTGGAAATAACCAGGGGGAAGGGGGTCTCAGAAACCAAATTTTCTAGTTGGAGGAATGTATGGGCTCAAACTGAAAATTCCTGGAGGGAGGGGTACCAACCAAAATGTTCCCCATGGTTGGGGTATGGATATTTTCTTGAATTACACCACTGTTTTTGAAAAATCCCAAGGTATCTTAAAGGAAGCCTTATATTAAGCAACACCAATTCAGATTGCTTGCTTTACAGGAATTTTGGTCAAAATACTGGATAGCATGAAGGGAAAAAGAAAAAGTCTTCTGAACCACACAATTTTGTTGCCTTTTTCCACAAAAACACAATCACTTAAATCTTTTTGGGTTCAAGAAAGAAAATTTATTATCTTACATTTTTCAATTGTGGTCATAGATTGCGTTGATACAGCTTGCTTAAAAGAAGTTCTATAACATTGTACAATTTTGCTTACATGTCCAGAAATGTGCAATTTAGAATAAAAATATTCACATTCATCAGGGCAATCAACTTTCAGCTGTCTGGTTGTCTCAGACGATTTATTTCAGTTTGAGGATAACCAATATTGCTGAATCACTTGTCTTGAATCTCACTTGCCTATTGGGCAAGTGGAGAAAAAGAAAAGTTGATTACCCTGTTCACTCTTTCTACACTTTTGACAAAAATTAATAAGTTTATTGTCAAATTAGAAATTCTTAGCAAGAGTTCACTGTACGTGTATAATACCTGTCTTTGAAAAGTTGTCCTTGATCAACTCGTACTCGCGAACTTTCAGTCCCTTTTCAAGGATTTCCTCTGCTTTACTCCCTCGCACTGTACAGTGGACGGCAATTTTCTCATTCCTACGGATTCCAAATGATCGGACAGTATACCTTGCTGTATTGGAAAAGAAAAGAAAAAGTACAAACATAATTCTTTTTTTAGAACTTTCAAACCATAAACTTGAATATTTAATTTTGAAATTAACTCTTTTTTGTTATTCTGTAAATGCACTGGGGCTATGCATAATGTGTCTCCAACTAAGTGTACGGTACATACTATAATTTATTATTACTATTAATAATTACTTTCATTATTATTACAAACCACCAACAGAAAACGAATCGAAAAACACCAAATCAAACTATTATAAATTGGAGTGGCCTAAAAGAAGCAGATTTGCAGGGTTCCCACTCATTTGAAAAATATGCCCTGACTTGTTTTTTCCCTGACCAAACAGTACTTTTCACTGACCTGTACACAAAGTCAATTTCTGTTAACCTGGCCTACACTGCCAAGATCAGCCTACAACAAGCCTAAAACTGTCATACTTATGATAAAAAGCAAGTATTAAAGACCACAGCATGGATTGCTTGCTGACACCACACAAACCTAAAATGTCTGTATAAAATGGCTGATTACAGGTAACTGTAAAATAGCCAGCTAGGGCAGGCTTTCCTCCCCCTTAATTTTGAACCCCATACTATGTGTCGCACCTTTGGAAAACACAGGTGTCTGTCCAGTTAGTTGCTCCAATACCTTCGCTGCACGTGTTAGCCTGTCACCACTCTCACCAACACAAATGTTCAAACACAGCTTGCGAATGCGAAGTTCCTTCATAGGATTGGATGGCTTTGTCTCTGGCATGGTAGACTGTGAGCAAATTATCAACAAAACTTTATAATAATTATTTGCGGTGGCATGAGCTGTTACTAGTATTACAGTCTACCCAAATCCCAGTAGAATTTTACAGTATTAAAAAAAAAAATCTTTACCGCCAATTATAGTCTCTGACATTAAGCAAGGCTGCGTCAGTCTCGTTTTTATCAAGTGTTTATATGGGAATGGGCTCTGGGAGACAGGTTTTCAGCTCTAGGCCCCAAGGAAGCATCAAGTAGAATTCTGATATACGATGCAAAATAGTAAAGAATGAAAAAATCTCTCACCGATATTCTGAAAGTGGTTGACGTGAGCCCTGAATTATCAATTCTTATTGGCCAAAAAATTAAAATAAAATCTAAATTAAAATAATATTCTCAAACGAAATACATCTATGTCTATAAGTAGAATAGTTCGTGTAATTTACACAGAAATCGAAATTTTTATGTCGAAACCGACAGGAGACAAGAGTTAATATCATCTTCTGTAACCGCTGGAAACATTTATATCCAATTTTCGTACAAAACCAGTATTGTATTTCATTTTCTTAGCCATACGAACGTCGAGTCATGTTGTATCTCATCTAGATAGCAAAAAGAGACGTAAACTCGAGCCTAATTCACAAAAATAGAGGCGGATTGTTGATAAGCAATAATTGTAAGTTAAGGTTTGTATCTTTATTATGTAGTATGTCGAGAAACTCATCCCAGATTGAGTCGGATTGAAAATGTTTTGTTGAAAGTAAACTCACCGCCATTTTGTTTTCGGAGAGAAAGAGGTGGAACGAGGGCATGGGGAGACTCTTACCCAGTCTTCCCAACAGCAGACACACCCATCGACCAATTGATGTAGTTTTCAAAATGGCGGAACCGCGGCGAAGAAAACGAACTTTCTCGTCTTGTTCCACTGTCTCGTCTGATGATCTCTATCATGATGCAAGTGAACAAATTGTAGAGGATGTTACATTGGAGTTTTTCTACAAACCACGCTCTCTGACGGCACTTTTCTGCCTTTTTGCGTATCTGCTGTATTCTGCTTTCACCCGGTAAGTTTCCTGCCCGAATATCAGTGAATACCCTGCGCCTGCGGGATTAATCTTTTGAATAATTTGTAGCAATTTGTTTATTCTAAAAACTGAGTGGGGAAAAAATGCGTTTTGATCTTCTTTTTTATTTTTGTTTTTACACCTTTTTTTATTTATTTTGGTACCGTAAATTTATCTCAAGTTTTAGATAATTCACTTTTGTCCGTTTTTTTTTTGCGAATAACTCAAATTTAGATTAAATTTACATATCTGGCGCGTTTATCGCATCGTCTGCACGAATTGTTATTCCGTTCACTGATTTGTCAAACTTTTTTTTCAGCAACATTGGTTGATAAATTCGGATTTGCGGTCAATATTTTGCGCAGATTTTTATAGACTTCAGTCAGTCTTGAAAGTGTTACTCACGTATTTATTGTTGAGTTGTGTTTGAACAGCCACTAGCTAGCATGTCACCGGTACCAGATGGCACCATTTGTTCGTTTCTTCATCTTCGGAGCATATTAAGTATCGTTTATTGATTTTAAGGACGATTTATTCTGTTTACTCTTAAGTTTAATTTTTGTAAGAGAGTTTTCGTCAGCCGGTCAGGTAGATTTTGAACTACACTATTTGTAACGCGACATACGTGACGTCGCAAAATGTTTCGCTTGCGGTGGATTGGCAGCTGACCAGTCGCCTGATCGGAGTCGCCTGATCGGTCACGATGTGGAGCTTGTGGAAACAGTCATCGGAACATTAGTCATAGTTCTATTTTAAAGTTACGATAAATGATTTATCGGAAAGAAAACTTGTTACAAGTCTAAAATGTAAACAATGTATTTTCCTGTTGATAAATGCCAAATGGATTATGGAAAGTGTGTTAAAAAATTTAGGTAATCTCCAAATTATGAACTATCATAAAGATGCCAAGTTTTGGAAAAACACAATCCGTGAGATTTCATCTAGATTTAACACAATTTTGCTTTTTTTAATACAGAAAATGTGTAGGAAAATAGAGCTCTAAGTGAAAAGCTATGAGTTTATAGCACATTTATGTATGGAAAAATATTGGTGTGTTTTTCCAGGAGATTAGTTCTAAATAATTCAGTTTAAGACTCGGCTAATCTGTAAAACTTGTTCAGTAAAGTGTATCTCTATTGCAGCTCTCAAGTCAGCTTTTAAAATTGTGTTTCAAGGATGGTTATGTAACTATATTGTTTGATTGGCCAATCAGAGAGCAGCTTCAAGCAGCTGCTGGTTGACATCCCCAGTATGTCAATTAACTCTGGTGGCTGTATCTACATCATTTGCTAAGCTTTTAAAAGGTCCACCCTTGTTGAGCTCAGGTCTGTACACATTTTTTTCTCACAAGAACAAGGTTTATAAGAGCACAGAGGCTCACACTTGCCCCAAAAAGATGTATGAATTGTTTCATTGGCTAATCAATTGTTAATTAATGCCACTTAAGACATTTATTGGCATACAAAGATTGGGTGACACTGCTATCGTTCTTAGATCGCACATTATTAAAAATTCTCCAAGTTCTTCTGTTTTAAAGAGATGATTCAGTTCACAGTTCAGAGCATTAAAATGAGTTATCATTGTTAACAAGGAAAACTTCAGGTAACTGGTGTTACAGTTAAATAATATCAGTATATATTGCTAGTGAAACCAATAAAACAGTCTTCTCACACACTGTTGGGAGAAATATCAAGCATCAAAATGCAAGGTAATGGCGCAACAAAAGAACTGCTTCTTTCTCACACCATGTGACCCTTAGCCCCCATGAGCTCACCCCAGACTCGCTCTGGTGACTGAGAAAAACATTTTCCACTTCATTTGTTCCTCAGCCAGCAAAGAATCACACATATCTGCCACAGATCTAGAAAAAATTCCAGTTCTCATCAGCACCTTCATTTCAAAATTGTTGCAGCTGTAGTATCAATTTTTCTTTTAATTTCCAAGATGCAAAAAATTTATTTCCTGGTACACTCTTCTGATCAGCCAAATGACTGCTGATCAGATGCTGATTGTCATATTCTGCAAAATATTTCTAACAATTGTATATTTTGGTTAAGAATTGGGCAAATGTTCACTTTGCACACTCTTGAAGATGGTGATTATTGTCAATGGCTGCTTAGAGAGTCTAATTTAAAAAAAACTGCCCGCTGCATTTATTTTTTGAAAACATAATTGATGGAAAACTGGGATTATTTTTTAATTTGGCCTAAACCAACATTTTGTTGCCTTTGCTAGCAACGCGGATACATCATGGGAGCAGAATGTATGGAGTGGTATCGTGTCCATGAGTGTTGTGTTTCTCGTGCTCTGTTTCATGGTAATGCCAAATGGTAAGCTTTTTTTAGATATATATATATATATAACATATACTAGATATTACTTTACTTCATTTGCATTCTAAAATAATATTAAATACAAAACACAATGCATAGGGT
>JAOEHT020266050.1:0-10527 GCA_025448195.2 Parazoanthus atlanticus
GTTGTTTTTGAAGATTTCGATGAGCATCCCCGTCATGTCCGCATGGGAGTCCCCCCCCGGGTCCAATTCAAGGTGCTAGCTGTGGGCCAGGCTAGACGAAACCTCGCCATTCAGCGAATGCCATACTGTAATTATAGCATTAATCCCAATTTCTCACAACCCTTCTCCACTGGAAAGAAATCATCCCCCAAGGGGTGCAAATCTAATGAATTAATCTATTGACTCACCAATGAAATCAAAAACTTTCAACTTTATTTAATCTTTAACGAGTGTGCCCTGTCACCATTGGTGATTTTCACGAGGGCACTCTAAAACATGCAAAAGATTTCGATAGTTGATTGTAAGACTTAGGCAATTCCTGAGAAACTATAACTTGAGCTTTGTGCAGCAGTACAGTATTTAGTTTGGAGATCTTTATGAACTTTGTGTTTACTTAGACTCCACGGCAGACTCTTATTCTCCTTTGCTGCGAGAGGTCTCTCCCTCAGAGAAAAATAAACTATTTCTCCAAGGGAGAGACCTCTCACGGTGAAGGAGAACAATAGTCTGCACAGAGGCTATGTTTACTTAAATAAAACAAGAAAGGAGAGATTGCTTCAACTCCCACAAAATGCAAGAACTGAACAGCTTGCTTGTGAATCCCCTTTCCAAACTATGTTTAGGCAATCTAGTCACCGTTAATTTTGGTGTTTTGAAAGCCTAGCTATAGCTAGCAAGTTAATTTGATAAATGATTAATAAAGTTAAAACATAAATAATTGAATTTTTTTCTCTGACATAATAAAGCAAATTGCAAAAGAATTTTTGTTCATTTTGGCCAAATACATTTTATGCTAACACAAGGAAATGTCAGTGGTAATGAAGGCTTGCTCAATCTGACCCAAGGGGAACTCCCAGGAAAATGATTGGGGGAGGGGATCCAGCAGTTAGCAAAACCCTAAACCCAAGAAAAGATCAAATTTTAACTACATTTGGTGTCTTCAAATAAAATTCCTTAATTTTTTTCAGAAAAATTGGAATTTTATAGAGAATGTGTGTCTTAGAAAAATGTCCTTTTCCTATGCCTTTTTAGTTTTAAACCATTTTCTTCAATTTATTTTGAAAATAAATAAATAAATGGCTTTATAGTCTATTTTCCTTCCAAATTAAACTGACTGGTGACAAGAGAACTTGGTAGGAACTTTAGATAGAGCAGCAGCAAATGTTTGATTTGTACGTGTTTTTCCTTAAAATTGTTCTTGTTCTGAAACAAAGAGTCAGACTTTATAATAAAACTATGGGCTCTTGAAAAGGGGTGCACCATAAGAGCGCTGAAGGCACATTTTCCTTGGGGGCCGCAGGCAAGTTCCCTGGAAACGTTTTGATTTTGAAGGTCTCTTAAATAGCATTTCTCACAATTTGAGTGCAAAATTACAAAAATAGAATTTACAAAATTTTGACAGAGTTGCACTGGTTTAAAATCGCTAAAAAGAGCCCGTCTTCTGAAGTTCCATAAAAATCATGACCCCCCACATGAAATGACCAACCCCCCTCTCGGTAAATAAATGATACGCCCCTTAGCTGATTTATGTTTGTTGCAAAAAAAAAGGTTAAGAAGAAATGCAGAAAACATGAGTAAAGAAAACAGAAAGTGTAAATAGAAATGAAATATTTTAAAGTATTTTGCACATAAAGGTAACTATAGATATTTAAACGTTTCAACTTCCTTTTGAATTGACTTTTGTTGTTTTTTCTTTGTTGGTCAATTAAATCCCATACTCCTTTTGTTGAATTTTCCATATAATTATTTCTTATTCTTGGGAGAGTAAAAGTTAATTTTGATGCAAATCTCATGTTATAACTATGTTTTTGACTACATTGCCCTACATAGCATTTTAATATCATTTACGTAAAGTACAAGGCAAAGCATAGGTTGATATTTATAAATAAGTACATATTTCAAAAACCCCATTTAGTGGTGGCAGCTTATTTAAAGAAAGACCCATAGCGGGTGCCATACTTTATTTAAAACGGGTGCTTATTTCAAAACTCGCATTTGTAGGTAGTCACTTAGGGACTGGTCAAGTACGGGAGGTATGGCCAGAGCATATAGAAAAGTGGTAGCTTGAAATGAGGTGACCCACCCCCTAATTGCGGATTAAAATTAACTGACCCATCCCTCGCCAAAGCTGAAAATTACATGACCCACCCCCTTTGTAAAAACAATTGTCTGTGTCAAGAAAATAAGATCTCCCGAATCTTAAAATAATTGTACCATTAATATCATAAAGTAATTTACATGGTGATAATATACTTGAAAGTGCACATTTTGTCCAGTGTTTTTCAAACAAGCTACTTGTAGTAACTAGGCATAAATTGTGTACACAGGGCTCGTGCAGAACGTGAGCACAAGGCAGGCTCCAAGAACGAGATTGCATCAATTTCCTTGCAGCTTAAAACTTCATCTCGAGGATCAGTAAGGGGGGAGCAACTCCCCCACAGGATCCTCTGCCAACCCCCCCTGTAAACCTTAATCCCTTTGGTCTGAAAATTGTTGAACCAATTGGTAACAGCTCTTAAATAATATGTAAATGATGGTAGTCATTAAACACAACTGGCCAGGGTAATTATAATAATTATACAAGTAATTTTAAGGTGTTTTGGTCTATCAAAAAAAAAAAAAAGCAAAACATGATCTTGAACCCAGAGCATTTGTATTTTTGAAGATGGGACAGTTAAAATTCCCCATTCCCAGGCCAAAAAGGGTTTTTAAATGCCCCACCTAAGATTCAAAATTGGTGATCAGATGCCCCTTCCCCCACACAAGACATAAGTACAGTTTTACAAGACAGTTCAGAAGGGTACACACTCTTCAGACATGGAGTGTTTAGAGAACATTTGACAAAGAAACTGCCTTGAATGGGAATTGAACCCAGAGCACTTTATAGTTTGTGCTTTAGCCAAGCTATCAGGGTTTTGTAACTTTATCAAACAGGGTATGCTCAAAGTCACATCAGATAGCTTTAATTTGCACAACATTGTTCGTACTTTTTTGAAGAGCTAGCTTCCCACCCAAGTACTCGACAAGGTAACAAAACTAAAAAGAGAATAAAAATACATGCTTTTAGCTCTATGAGCATGTGACTTTCACATTTCGTAAAAAATTCACAGATTTCCAACAGCACCGAAGGGAGGTAAGCCATTTTGCTGTCGTAGGGAATATGAACGATCTAGATTGCTCCCATAATGCATGCGGAAATCCTGACCACCACCAGCTCGCAGTACCCCAGTCATCCAGCTGCGCCCTGGGTCGCTCTGGTTCACACAGTGTACAGATATGAGCTGTTTTCATGTGGCTGTAGGTCAGATACTCCGGGTCGTCTCATTGTTAAGGGTGAAGATTCATCATAATTGGGGTAAGATTGAAGAGGGATCAAACATCAGAGTTCCCAGGTCGCTCCTGTTTTCACCATTCAATCCTTGACCCCGGATGGGGATATATAATTTCATCTATTTACCTATCTACTTGATTCTACCTATTTACCTACCTACTTGGTTCTACCTATTTCTATGGAGGTTGAAATACCCAGTTTTGCATCACAACTAATCTCTGCTAACAAACAAAAATAATCAGTAATAACATCCCATACAGAGGGATAGATTTTTCAAAAATACAAATGGCACAATCATAAAAATGTCCAATTGAAAGCAGATAAATTACAGAATTTTGAAATAGCCAGTTTTGAATTGCAACTAATCTCAGAAAACAAACAAAAAAAACCAAGAGTAACATCCCACACCGAGGGACAGATTTGGCAAAAATACAAATGGCACAATCATACGAATAACCAAACCTAAACACATAAGTTACAGAACTAACAATATGATTGAGAAAACTACAGAGAAGAAAACAAACACAAGTTCGAAGAACAAAGTCAATGTAAAACAAAAGACAAATTCCAATGGAGGGAACTACAAAGAATCGAAATGCTGAAACTTCTGCAGTAAGCAGAATTATAAAAATTACCAACTGGAAGCATGTAACTGCCAGAATTAAGCTGATGGTTGAGAAAACTTCGCAAGAGAAAACTGAAAGAGGTGCCAAGATAAAAAATTAAGATAACAACAACGGCCAAGGTAAAGTTCAAGGTTACAGTGTCCGACAGAAATGCAAAAATGCAAAACGACAGACTGATAAAATTCGAAGTGACTGATAAAATTCGAAGTGGCAGATTTATAAGAATAATCAAAAAGATAACCAACATAATGTAAAACGAAAGAATCAAGGTTTGAGTTGAAAAAGCTGTCACAAGTGTCAAGTTCAAAATTAACATAATTACAAAGACCAGTTTTACAAAGGAAAGATATGCAAGCATTTTGAAGAGTGCAAATGACAAAATTCGAACGACTAAAATGTAAGATTTTCTAATCAGCGAACTGGCAGAACTACTACGAAGAACACAATTACTAGCAGAAGCAAACGAAACGTCACGAGTGAAATACGACAATCGTTACCCAACGAATTGATTAACTGCTTTGTAACTCGTCGGCCCCACAGCACAAGACGATAAATTTCTTCATTCCAAAAAGATTCCATTACTACTTTTAGATTTTGTTGAACATCAGCGATTTTAGATTTAGCAAGTCTATCCACATATCGGTTTACGAGTCGGTTAGGTGCACAGAAAAATTTAAATTCCCAGAAGAGAATTTCCTTTGCGCTCCTCACTTTACAAGTCATTAAATTTCCATTCCAATTGTAGTCCATTCTAGTGTAGGAAATTATTGCTCGTTCAAGAAGCTTTCGTTTTGGAGGGATCCAACTCGTCCCGTTGAATGTTCTATTGTGAGTCTCAGCTGTCAAGCTGCATTTTGGAGTGGTGCACTGTCAGATGTTACATTGAGTGCATTCAGATGTGCAAAAGTAAATGAGTTTTCACATCTCATGCATATGTCAACAGTGACACAAAAAAAGGATACTGAAATACAAGTCTTGTAATCTGTCATCGCTCAGGAAAACAGATTTTGCCTGATGGCTCATGTGCCACAATGATGTACAGTATTACATGATAGTACAATTTCCTAAGAAAAATTCCAGGCTCATGTCACAGCTTTTGCATCGGTACTCTGTTAAAATTTTAAAGCAAACAGCATTCTGATGTCCCCAAAACCAGTACAGCTGTCTCTGACGAAATTCAGCCAAACAGTCAATACTATACAAGACTATACAACATGTACAAGTTGGACTATGATAAGTGAATACATGCCCGTAGTTGTTTACATAATAAAGTGGTGCATTCAATTTCCTGTCTTGCTGAAGTTCAAAATCTGTCCAATAGTTTACAAATGAACAGATGAGTTGGATTATTATCAATCGACTTGTTTCCAGAATTAGAAAAACTATTTAACAATTGTTTACATAGGCATGAGGATTGTCTGAAAACCTGTCATGCACTGTTCTTTCATTGGCTGAATGGGTAATCGTAAAAGTGATTGACCTTCTAAGGTCCATTACATTTTCGTCACAATAAGCACTTTCCTGGACCGGATTTTTTGTTCAACAGTTTTTGATGAGCTCCACAGATGTTTTTGTAGCTACCGCGTATGGTGCGAGTAGCTACTATGATATCGGTTCTGAATGTTCCGTCCGTCCGTCTGAGTGTGCTCAATTTTCGGATTTGCTTCGGATTCCCATCGGATTACATGTCGCGCGAGGTATGCTGGGTAGTAATTTTGATAAGCATCGGATTTCGATGGACTTCACAGATTTTACTCAAGATAATTAAAAACAAACTGATACTTGACTTGTTTATAGCTTTTATTAGGCAGAGCATTCAAGTGTTATGTCCAGTGTTTTCTCGTAAAGTGTTTTTCAGGTGTGTTGAAGGTCTAAACAAAATTTTGACTACAAAAACATCGCCGAAACGTAGTCGCCAAGCTATTGATCATGCATATGGCCGCCGAGTGATTCCTGCAGCTCAGCAGTGCGAAATGGTCCTTGTACAGCATGTGGCAACCAATGGCCCCTTCTCGGAGTCACACAATTCCCTCTGCGGAACTAGATATTTCCTTTGGGAAACGATAACTTCCCTCCGGGGAACCAGATATTTCCTTCGGGAAACGCTAACTTCCCTCCGGGGAAACAAACTTGCCTTTAGAGGCAACATGAACTCCCTTATGGGAATAAATACTGTCCTTCGGGAAATAATTGATTCAGAAGTGGAAACAAATGATATTTTTCAAGACACGAGTAACCGTAATGCTCTCCTCGGTTTCGTCACCGCGGTGAACACCGACAATGCGTTTCTTGGTTGCCACAAAGCTGAACATGCAGATCAAAGTAGCTTGCTGAACACTGACATAACCTTGACTGCTGTGTCTTATTTGGGAAGTGATGATGAAGCATTGATTAATTGTGATGCAAGTACTTCATACATGTGTGATACATCTATGAACAAAAATGAAAAATGTGCCAATAATAGAACTTCTCGACCACATGTACTAGGTCTGAGTAGCAGGGTGAGAGACAGGGAACCATCTAGAGTGTCATTGAGAAGGGTTATTAAATCTTTTAAAAGTAGAAAATCGAGAAAGAAATGCAAATGTTTTATTAAGAAATCAGTTGCTGTTTCATCTGTTTTATATAGCATTGCTTCTAACTATAAACAATGGAGTATCACATTTGCTAAGAAACAAGACAGCTTCTACAGCAATTATTTTGAAAAAGCTCAAACACATGTGATGATGCATAGTTTATCAGAAAGAAATTTGGCCAAATTGTTAAGAAGTAGTTGTCAATCGAATTATCATAGCCATCAGTGCAAAATGGTTCGTGCACAGGATATGGCACTCAATGATTCCTTCTGTGGGTCTCATAAATCCCGTCGGGAAATGATAAATCAAAGCACAGTGAACTACCATCTAGGAAAGCAAGACAAAAGTAACCATAATGCTCTCATTTTGGCTGCATTGAACATTGAGAATACATTTCTTGGTTGCCAGAAAGCTGAACATGCAGACCAAAGTGGCTTGCTGAAAACTGACATAGCCTTGAATGCTCTGGCTAGTTTGGGAAGTGTAAGAAAATATAAAAAGAATTCAGTTTCATCTGATTTCTATAGCATTGTTTCTAAATATAAACAACGGGGTATGGAATTTGCTAGGAAACAAAAAAGCTTCTACAGCAATTATTTTGAGAAAGCTCAAACACATACGGTGAAATATAATTTATCAGAAAGAATTATATTGCTCAGTAGGGATATTGAACTAAATCCTGGCCCAACAACAACTAATGCCGAGTCATCTAGAATAATGTGTAGAGAAGGTTCCAATTCTGTGTTTAACTGCAGATTACGTAGATATGGATTAAGGCCACTAGAGGTCGAAGGAATGGGTAATTGCCTGTTTAGAGCCATAGCACATCAGATATACCGTGATGCAACTCGTCATTTAGAAATCAGAACAGCTGGTATTCAATATTTGCAAAATAATCCTGATCGATTTATAGAAAGTGCAGTTGTAGACAACACGTCTTGGTGTGAATACATAACCAATATGTCATTGGAGGGGACATGGGGTGATCACATTATCATGCAAGCAATAGCAGAAACCATGAATTTAAGAATTCATGTCATAGAGTCAAGTGAAAATTTTGCTGAGCTAACACTGGTTCAAACTCTAAATGTGTCAGAGGCTACAAGGACTATATATAGGACACGTTGGAGAGATGCATTATGTCTCAACAATAGAACTATTATCTGAAAGTACCTCGCCTGAAATGGTCAAAAGAAATTTGTTTGATAATTCTTCTGAAGCCACGTATGCTTGCAAACGAAAATGCACTAATCTGACAGAAAGCCAAACCAAGTCAGGTAGCAGAGTTGAAATTCAGTCACATCCAAATGCATTGTCAAATGATAATACAAATGCCAGTGATAGAGATAAAACAAAATATAATGCATATAAGAGAAAATACAGAGAAGCAAAAACATCTCCAGAGCAAAAGGCAAAACGTAACAAGTACCAAAAAGCCTATAGATCAACAATGACATCTGATCAAAAGGCAAAACATAATGAAAACAAAAAAACCTACAGGTCAAAAATGACATCTGATCAAAAGGCAAAACATAATGAATACAAAAAAAACTACAGGTTAAAAATGACATCTGATCAAAAGGCAAAATGCAATGAATACCAAAATGCCTATAGATCAAAAATGAAATCCATCTCCATTGAGTCAGCTATTTCAAAGTTCCACGACATGGCTGCAGAGGGTCCTGCGTATATTTGTAGTTGTTGCGATCAGCTATGGTATAGGCAAAGTGTCCTAAATGCACAAAAGCTGAAAGATCTAAACCCTGATATCCATAAAGATCTTGGTGATAAGACAAGCATAGGCGATGCTGAATGGGTTTGTAAAACATGTCATAGTTATTTAGTAAAGAATAAAATTTCACCCTGCGCTGTTGTTAATAGTTTGGTATTTCCACAAAAACCAGCATTCTTTGATTTAAATGAATTAGAGTGTAGATTACTAGCTCCAAGAATTGCTTTTCAAAAGTTAATGCAAGCTCCCAGAGGAAAACAACTTAAAATACATGGTAATATTGTTAATGTTCCTGCTGATGTAGCAAGTACAGTCAGCATGTTGCCACGGTTACCAAGTGAGGCTGGAACAATCAAAGTCAATTTGAAAAGAAAGCTTCAATATAAGAGTTCTGCATTATCAGTGAATGTAAGACCTCATAAAGTGGTGCAAGCAGCAGATTGGCTGATAAGTAATAGTAGTCTTTATAAAGATGAAGGGATTGTTTTTAATCCACAATGGGCTAATCAATATGGCAAAGAACTTGAACAGCAGCAAAATTTGGATGATGCTTGTAGTGAACAATCTGCAAAAAATATTGAGAAAAGTAATAATAGTGACTCTGGAAAAATAGATGATGAAAATAACTTAAGTGAAGGTGAAGATGAAATGCCTGCAGGTGTTACTGATACTATGTTAACATCAACTGACTTTTTAAGAGACAATGAGCGCCAGCATATATTTAGCATTGCTCCAGCAGAAGGCAATATACCCTTGAGTATATTCAGGGATAAATTCTCAGAAGAGCTAGCATAACCTGGAATATTTCTTGGTCAACCTCGCACATTAAGTAAGCAAATTCATTATAGTGATATATGTAAATCAGAACTGAGAAGGTCAGACAGAAGAGCAGCTATGTGCGTGGAGAATATTTTCTACAAAGCAAAAAAGTTGCAAATGAAAATCCTTCTTAGCAAATCAACTATTGCACTCAGAAAAGGTAAGGGAAATAACAGAAATCTTAATGCACGCCAATTAAAACAGACAGGTGCAATAGATAGATTAATTCGCTATGATGAAGGATTTAAGTTCCTTAGGGCATTACGAGGTTCACCTCCATACTTTGAAAAAGCTAAAAAAGATCTGTTTGCCATGATAAGACAACTTGGACCAGCAACATTATTTTGCAGTTTCTCATCAGCAGAAACACAGTGGACCCACCTACTTAGAATTCTTGGCCAACTTGTTGATCACAAGCTATATAGTGATAATGAAATTAAAAATCTTAACTGGGAGGACAGGTGTAGATTAATTCAAAGTGATCCTGTTACATGTGCCAGACATTTTGATTACCAAGTCACTAAATTTCTAAGTAACTTCCTCTTAAGTACTGCTGAGCCACTAGGGAAGATATCAGATTGGTTTTACAGAGTAGAATATCAGCAACGGGGCTCACCGCACATACACATGATAATCTGGGTTGATTGTGCTCCAAAATTTCAAGAACAAAGTGACAATGTATTAATAGACTTTATTGATAAGATAATAAGCTGTCAAAACCCCACAGATAATCCTGAATTACTTAATCTAGTCAACAGTTAAGTTCACCGTCATTCGCATACTTGTAAGAATACAAAAAGTGACTGCAGGTTTAGTTATCCACAGCCTCCCATGAGACAAACAAAGATTCTTTATCCTCTAGATGATGACATGCAACAAGGTGAAATCAAAACACATAAAGATACATGGAAATCAATTAAAATGCATCTAGATGAAATGAAAGAAGGTGAAGATATTTCTTTTGATCAATTACTGTTGTACCTCAAAGTCACAGAGGAAAACTATTTACTTGCTCTACGTTCATCACTTAATGCTGCCACTGTTTTCTTAAAAAGAAGTCCAAATGCATTAAGGATTAACAACTACAACCCTGCTTGCCTGAGAGCATGGAGGGCTAATATGGATATTCAGTTTGTGCTAGATGTGTATGCTTGTGCAGTATACATAGTTTATTATATCTCAAAAGCCCAAAAAGGCATGAGTGAGCTATTGCGCGAAGCTTGCACTGAATAATAATAATAATAAAAGCTTATACCGCGCCTACACAGTGTCCTAAGCGCCTTACAATTATAAAAATATAAATATATAAACATAAATATATACAACCATAGCCTAGGGTAGATAAACCAAAACAATAATAGTAATCAATTATAAAACAAACTAAAGTTCATATGCTAATTTGAA
>JAOEHT020266136.1:0-10527 GCA_025448195.2 Parazoanthus atlanticus
GTATTTATAAGTTATAACTTTCGAACTATATATAACAGACTAGGAAACTATTTTAAAACATGGTGATATTGCGATATTTTTGTGTCAGCATTATAATAATGCGTGGTCGTGCCAGGTAGTACAATAAGGGATTGGTGTTTAATCTCGTCTTCCGTCTTTGAATGTCTTAGCACATCATGACTGAACTATTTGGCAGATAACTTGTTTGAGAAGCACGGTTCCAATTTCGGGGATCGTGTACACGATCATGTGTACCGCTTGATATATTAAAAGTTCTTTTATTCATAACTATATGGCATATCCAAGTCCGTTGACATGAGCCGACCGTCTGTTGGTATTATTAATAGACTACAGTACTAACATAGCGAAACCGTTAACAAAGAAGCACTTGAATCATAGTCAACATGATGGTCAAAAACATGTACCACCACATAAGCTATACATTACCGCGGTAATAAACAGTATAAAAGACTGAGGAGTCAATAGAGAGTTTTCATCAGTTTGCGAATCACAATTTTAAGTTCTAGAACGAGTTTAAACTGAGCAGGTAATAATGCCAAGTTTCTAAATAACTAAATCCGGCGATCATTTTGTTGTTTGAAAGTCCGTATTCATTAGATCATAGACCAGCGTAGAGGACCAAACTGTATGGTACCAAACCGGGAGATATTTACACATAAAATTCTATATTCTAAACCATTAAGGCAGAAATTAATGGTACTTTTTTTTATCAATGGGACCAGCTTAACCATATTTCAAATACTACCATCAGTAGCGCATACGTAAGAACCTGGGGGTAATATAATTTCTTATCCGTCATCCATCCTATCTTTTGAAGGCATACGCTTAGGTTTTGACAATTTGCATGGTAAACATATGTGCCGTGTAACCAGTTATGACGTTAGAGATTTCAAGATGGTGGCAGAAGAACTCTTCCTGTGTGTCAGTTGCCAGAACGGGCACAAAAGTATAGAGGTCAATGTAGCGCCAATGCTCATGAATACTAACTGCAAACGTCTCAATCGGTTGATAAAGATAAACAAATAATTTAAGTTAGAACAAGAGTGAAAGGAGACAGCAGTTCTTTTAGGGCATCCACTTAGCTTAACACTGAAGCATGCTGTCGCAGAAACCATTCAGTAGCAGATTTACCCCGGTTTGATAATTTATCACTGAGCAACTGAGTATATTAAATTATGACATGGAACTGACTCTGGTAAGAGACTGATTAATAAGTTTGTTAGAGATTTGACAGTTTAACGGACTTCACTATCGACTTTCAGTCCCTTTCTTGACACAAAGTTTCAACCATACTTGTAGCGGGGCTTGTAATGCAGTTGACTCAAACCTGACTGAACGCGAGCAATTCATTATAATGAGCATATTTGGTTTCACTACAAAAGACATCAGGATAGTCCTCTCTATCTTCCCTTGATCATGTTGAACGATAAACTCTAGAAACATCTCATATGCCATTGTTTTTTTTGAGTCAGTAAGTGTCAAGGTAAAGTCCTTCTGTATCGGCAGTTTGGAATTTTAGACAACAATAGAAAGCAACTGCTGCCCTCTGGCGTTTGTAGTACTGCGAAAGATAACAACAGGTTTGAAGTAAACTACGTTAATGAAGCGAAAAGCGATCACGTTTTTACCTTTGAACTGAACCCATATAATTATATCAGTCTATCAAACCTGAGACGGCATAACGACCCTTCGACCTCCTCCCTTCAATTGAAAGGACAACAACACAGCACTTTCGCTAGCCAGTTCAACACATGCATCAGTTTTATTGCAGGTTCTATCCCATACAGCTTTTTGAAACATTAAAGTCATTTTAATTATGTGTATTCGGATTTTACAGTATTTGATTGCCGGAAACTATATTTTGTACTTTAAATTCTATGTTGAAGGTTTGTCACCAGCTTACCATTCTACAGATCTAACCAACGCGGAAAGGAAAGTAATCTAATAACATTCTGAAGCATTATTAGATCAAAAAGAAATGTTGTTTCAACAATATTTGACAGAAGATGAGGTCGAACAGTTCTCGATATCCCCGTCGTTATTGTATCTTTAAAACTGAATTACCCTAGCTGCGGGCAGAGCCAAAGATCAGCAACTCCAGTCAAACTTGCGAAGGTTTCTCACTGATTAATTTAAAAGAGATATGGATACTACGAATAGTGTTAAATTAGATTTTAAGGAAATTCAAGTCAGTCTTGGCCTCTCCATTTCAGCCCTTTTTTGTTTTCTACAATATAAACTGAATTTAAATTTCCGTTTCTGCGGCTGTTCTCGACGCTACTGATTTTTAAACCTATGGGAAAAAACTATAGAAGGCTACACCACACCAGATAAATCCTGCAACATAATTTATTCTTATAAATCTATTATTAAGTGAACTGTTATATAACTAAGCGATTATATACACAAAACTGGTAATATATATCTTTCAAGAAAGAAGTTCCAGCTGTGAACACTTGAACATCTGCATTGTATTCACTGATGTAAATGAAATATTTTCAATCAGTTAATAACTGTAATCTTGTCAATGTCTCTCACTTTTAAAAAGGTACATAGCCATAGATTTCTTATTAGTAACTCGCAAACTCTTTCGTAGAAATTGTGTTTCACACTGTTCTGTATCTACCAATAGATCTACTTAGCACAGCGTGGTTTAACTACTGATAGCGTGATCGGGACTTATAGCTAAATAAGACGGTAACCAGAGTACTGAGAAAGTCAGCGAAATAATCAGACGGTTTCAAGCCACATTTGCCGACTTCAGTTTCTACAAAATTGGAAGCCTTTCGATCGCTCTTCAAGAGATGGATAAGAGACGGATCGGGATGGGACGGATTTGAGGTTAAATTCTATCTGAAACACCTCGATCCCAGCATGTAGCAGCTGACAGACTCATAAAACTAAACTATTAATTTCAAAGTGGGAAGTTGCAGTCAATTTTATGACCCAATCGTGTACTTACATTTGGATGCATTCAACTCGGTGATGGCAGAGTTTCACTTTCAATTTTCCCTACACCCGGATCAAACCAGACTGACTAAGTACTGTGAGTTGCGAGTCATTATCATACTCGCATAGATAACAAAAAATTGTGTTTCAATGCCTTGCCGTTTGGCGGGATTTGAATTGATTTAAGAGTCTTGAATGTGACTTTGACTTTTACACGAATGTTGGAACTGAGGGGGCGAAGAGTGTATTTTACAATCGCAATGTGCGCCTGGAGATGTTAGATTTCTTTAGAAATTTTAAAACCAGAAATGTTCCCCCACCCGCTGTTTAACAAACTGTAAATAACTATTACGAGTGGGAAGTCACAGACGTCTTCTTTTCTTTACAAGGGCAATGCAAGTGACTTCCTGCACGCCCTCGCCGTCTTCCTGCTCTGCTCGTCGCCATCACGTATTCTTACAAGAGTCCATTTTCGTTCATTCCCATACTTCAAACTTTCAGGAATTGCTTTTCTCTTCAAGATGTTGAAACAGTTAACCCTACGTTTTATTTTGCCTCTAACGGATTTCCTATTTATCAGCGAAGACGCGTACGATCACCGATTTACCCCGCGTCTTCGATACAGCCCGTTACATCCTCACAATTTCAATTTGGGAATCCGTAGAATACTGTATATATTTGCATTACAAACATCCATGTTATGCTCACTCGCCTCAGTGATTTATAACTTACCACCCACTCGCTAACTCTCTTAATGATGAAAGTATTATCCAGAATTGTTTTCGCCCAGAAAGCGCTTAATTAAAAGTCTCTTACAGAAGTAGATCGGTTCGAGGCAAAATTTAAGCCTATGCAGTACATCGTGTTAAATCATTCTAATTGCTGAACATTTTGGTCTTGTCCTCAGGTTAATCTTGTGGTTAAAGATTCCGTATTCTGCATGTGATTACCTCAATTTTAATACGATGTCTTTCTGCTTTGATAGTTTTACGTTCCACATAAGCTAGGTTTATGCTTTTTATTACAACATGCTCTACAACATACTCGGAAAGATTTGACTTGAGTCTTCAAGTACAAAATATGCAAAGCATTCTTTAGTGTTTTTGTAAGCCTCTTCTCCTTCAGTACCATCAAACATGTTATAAATATCGGGGTGAATATGCAGAAGTTTCGTTTATCAGTTCCAACGCTGATTTGATCCACCTGCTTTAATACATAACTCTTTCAAGAAGAACTTGCTTAGGTGCCAATCAATTGATTTTGTGTGGAAGAAATTGTGAAAAGTAAATGCGCGATCGTACAAGGTGAAAAAAAATATTTACACGTTTCAAAATTTCCAGGATTTTAAAGAAAATGTATGGGGAAGAGAAAAAAAATGCAGCTGAAAATAACTTGCACGCAAGTCTTCCACCCCCACCACCACAAAATCAACTGGTTGGCGGCCCCTTACGAACAGTTTCATTATTATTGATTTTCATAGTAGTGACAGCCAACAATTCAGACACCTCAAGTTTTCAGTTTAATTAATCTTTGCGTTTTATCATGATAATTTATGATTTACCAGTTAACTTTCTCATGATAAGCTCTCGATGTGTAAAAAAAATTTAACCAACCGTCAAGTTCATTGGTATAAAATATTTTTAAAGCATAAATAAGACGAAATGACAAAAGGAAATTAAGTTTAAGATTAAAATTTGCCATAATATAAAGACAAACCTTGGCTTGATTGTGTAAAAAATAAGAAAGCAAATATTGCAAACAATGTCAAAAGTTTTTGGCTTTAATATCAAGCATGGAACGTATGTACTCTCAATATAAAATTTCAAATATTTTCTGAATTACTTAAATAAAGGCGCAATGCTCTGCAAGCTGCTTGCACTTAATAACTTAGCTGACAATTTTCAGTTCTTGTTCGCTTTGTTGTGGTAGTTGCCAGATTGAGGCAAGTGCCATACTATAGATCAGTGTTCAAACTGGCGCCATCACAGTAGTATCAGCCTGACTGCTATACAGACTACAGTATATAACTTTCAACCTTCTGCACAAAACACTGACCGATACAACGCAAAAGGAAACCATTTACACGAGGTACTGAGAACCGAGTCTAAGACAAGCCATCTTCATAAATTTGAAAAAAATATATAAAAAATAACTAAGAAATCATAAGTACCCTACAATCCATGTGACTGGTGTCGATAATTTACGGACTTTTAATAAGCCCGTTTGTCTTACAAAAACTTCAGAGGAAGTCTACGTTGGTTGTCTGTCAGTTCAGGAATTCATAACTACAGCCGAATCACTGTGCAGACGCCACTTTGAACGACTGGTCTTAACTTATACTTTATAATAAATAATTATTGAACATCCTTTTCAGTGTTCGTATATCTATATATATTTATATTTACACCTCGTTTGCAGATAGTGTTTCAATTATTTCATTACTTTTACTTTATCTTAGACGTTCGCATTTCCTTTGCTTATTCCTTGCATTAATTTATCCGCTGCAAAGGGAATTCAAAGTATTCAACCTTTGAAATCACCGTCTCCACTGACTGTATGCGTCAACATGAACATGTTGCATATTCTTGAAACGAGAACAAATTTCACCCAAATGGCAATGGATGTCGTCTGCACAGTTCATTGAACTTGTGGCCGAGACTCGAGCTGATTAGGCCGACTAAATGAATGTTTTCTTTAAGCCCTTCAGTTCTGGAACTCATTCAATTTCCGTAGTACCAATGGCCTGATTTCTAAATGAATGGGTGCAGAAACAGCGGAGAAACCGACAACTGAACTCGCAATACTAATTTAATAACACAACGTAACTTTAAAAAGGCCAAACGTCGAATTTCAACCAGTTTTGCTGTCGTTACTTTTCCAGCCTTTGTTCCTCACTGTAAAGTCTTAACCGAGAAAAAAACTAACACCAGACTAGTAAGGTCTCCACACTCCCTTGGGAGTGGAGGTGCCGTTTCTTTCCGACAATGGTGACCCCGCAGTGCCATTTGAATTGGCGTCAAGTCCCCCCTGGTGATGGTTCAACGGTCCAACAGCAATAGGTTCTTGTTTAATGGTCATCATTCCTGGAATATCGGTTCTTGAAGGAGAGTGGTACGGGCCCACCGAGCTTAACACTATCGTCTCACCAGCTGTACTCATACACGACGCCATTGGAAATCTGGGACTACTCGATCCAATCCCGCCTGCACTCTGACTCATCAGAGGCATGGCCTTCGGTACCGGAAAGGAGGCACAAGTCGTATATTGTGGAGTCAGTGCATGTCCCAACATTGTAGTGGCAGTAGTTGGGGTGAACTGCATATTTACTTTGGGCGCGGTCATAGCGGGCTGTGGAATAAATGGCTGGGGTCGGAAGGTCAGTCCATTATTTACGACTCCGTTATTTAGGGCGGTGTTGTTCATAAAAGAGTTATTCATCATGGTATGATTAGCTGAAGGGTTCAATGGCTGACAAGGGTTTGAAAGCATGGCATTTGAGGATTCCATGTTATGTGGCGGGGCACAGCCCCCCATGGAACTCATGGACGGCGCCAAGCCACTCGCAGTAGTGGCGGCAGTTGTTGGTGTACCCGATGTCGCGTTCGATGTTCGGAAAGGAAACTGGAATCGTGGATCAGAATAAATGTGCGAGAGAACCTGCATGCCTCCTCCAGTGTTTTGTAAGTTAACTTGAGGTTTCTGAGGTGGGAGGTTGTTTTGAAGTGCAGTCAAGGGCACGGACAGGTTGACAGCCGGGGATTCTGCCGGTGCGTGAGCCGGCAAAAAGCCCGGGAGGCTGTGAAAACCCCACGACGGTGATCGGTTGGAATCTGCGAAGAGAAAGAAACGGAAGTGAACTAAAGAATCTTTCCTGTTTGTCAATATCAGTTCCATACAAACAACTGCTAAATTAAAACGAACTGAACTTGTTTGCAATATACCTAACTACGCGGAATCGTTGTCTGGTTATCTTGTAAGGAGGTTAGGAATAAACAACCAACAAGTATTCCCCCCAAACTTTTGTTTCTGTACAAGCAGCGCAAACTGAACAGATGAAAAGCAGACAAAAATGTAATTAGTCTTTCATGTTGAGGACGCGAGACTAAAAATTTCGTCTCCGCCATAACGTCCGCTCTCATCTGAGGCCAAGTTCGAGCCGATACAGAGCTGATATGAGCTCTCTAGCGCGGAGCAGTTAAAGGATCGTGGTTTAAACTTAAGGCTATCCGATCATTTTGTAGAAAAATAATGAATCGTTTAACCACAAATTATCTTCTTAAAAGGCAAGGAAACCGCAAATGAGCAGGTACGCTTTTCGTGACAAATGTGATCGGCGTCGTTCGACGAAGTATGGGCACTCGAGTCAAATGTCCAATATAAAGATATATATTTATATAAAGAATCTGCCGACTGAATATAAAAACCTGAATCCTTCAGCATTAGTGTAAGGCAGTTTGATCCAAGCTAAAACCCTTCTTAGCAGGAAGACCACGCACAGACATAACAACAAAAGCGTCAATAAATCAGTAAAGAGTAAATCCAGACATGAAATTTATTGAAAAGAACCACCGCCACAGCGTGCGATAAATGGCCATGAATCATTCTACTTCTCGCAACCCTTAATTTAACTATGCTTTCAGCACGTATCACCAAGTTACCACAAAAACCAGATTTCAAAACGTAAAAGTACTCAAAAGTGACGTGAACATACGTTGTTCGACGTAAAGCTGCCCAGAATGCGGAATTTTCAAAGGAAGTAGATATAAAAGGAATCATCTTGACTTCGCAATAATAAGGAATTAATATCAAAACACAACATCAAAACGAGCGGTGCATATCTATAATATCGTAGTACATGTATTTGGTCCAATATTTACGTCGGAATCAAAATAAACCAAAATATTTGTTAGACGCATATACGTGGCAGGTTAAATTTCCAAACCTCTATTATCGTTCATGAAAAACACTGAGCAAGTTAATGACTTTCTCCGGCGTGTTTCGGACTGGTCATTGACGCGTTATTTATAGCTGGGATTGGGGCAGACGATAAACTAACTTTCCTCCACCAAACTCTTTAACACAAACGTTTTTGGACTTTTCTTAGTAACCTATGTTAAAAACTCTGACTAAATTCTAAAACAGATCGATCATTTTTTGTTACCCAAATATTTTATCTTCAGCCCTAACCCTGGCAATACATAACGACACGGCCCCAGTTGGATCCCAGTTGTATAGGCTTTCAATTTGAATTCAACTGTCTCGAGCCCTGTTCGATTTTACTCGCTATATCAAGCGCCAAACAGCATGCAGAAGTATACATGTAGTTAGCAGTTTGGCGCCAAAAAGTTGTGAACAGCTCGCACGCCGTTGTTATACTAACAGTTAATTCAGACATTGTGGTCTGACGCTGTTCTGTTTGGGGGTAATTCTATGCTACTCAACGAGGCTGCCTTCTTGCAGAGCATGCAAAGGACAGATCAAGATTATTTCTTATTAAAGATTTCGGTGTATTACCGGCAGGAACTGAATAAGCTACAGATAATGACAGTGAAATTGAGTCTTTGTGATAGGCACGTTGAGCTACAAAATCAGAAGTTCTTTATCATTATATCTTGAGCGCAATATCTGTTCACGATGTTGTGTTTTAGAGGAAGCCGTCAATTTACTTAACCAAACCGTTCTATTTACAAGGCAATTTAGCCGTCACTGGATTTGATTTATCGTTCAGTCTTAACTTGTGCTGAGCACCTTGCGCCTTGTCGCGAGTCGGTGATTTTTAATAAGCTTCTGGCACTGGCCACGTGTTGATCGAACAAGTATCACCTTCTCCATCATGTTTGGAATCAAAAAGAATTTGTCAAGGATATCCACAAAGGTATCATTCGAGACAATTTTAAATATTGCGAAGAAAAGGGGCGGAGAAGACCTGTATGGCTCTTTGATCAGTTTTGAGTTGTGTTTCTTACATGTACAATATCTCAGCAAAGAAGTCAACCGTTGTTGAAAGCGATATTGGGCCATATGGGTCCTATTATAAGAGGCTCATCAACGCTATTTTGTTTGGATTTATTTTTAGTGTAGAGGAAAATATGGTTAATTCATATTACTTTGTTTTCCTAGTTGCCATATAATTAAAAGAGACAAATACGAAAACAAAAATGAAACTGACACCAAAGCTATTTAAAATTGCAAGTTCTTTTCGAAATAAAGCACTTTCCCGGTCTGATCGCGCGATTTCGCGCACGTTCCACGGCCAGGGGCTTACTTCGTGATCTGTTGCATACACTAAAGTAATGATATTAACGATCTTTTTCATCTGGGTTATGAAACTTCAAGCTTCTCCTTAGATATATCATCAATTTGACGAAAGAACATTACTCGAAATCGAATTAAAATCTTTTCTGATGACCTCGAAAGAGTTTAGTCGAATTCTTGGTAAGCTCAGAACTTGAGTACTAATCAGCCTCACGCACGTACGCATCTATTTTTCCTGTTGTCCAAGCTAAAAGGCATTTTGTTCTGCTAAAACGGAGGTGAAAGCGTGGTTGCAGCCTGCACGCACGAACGGCAATTTAGCGCGCACTCCGTGCTTCCGGGAAACAGTAAAATTCAACTATCATTCACTACCTCCACAGCGAAAGCTGTTGTCGACAGCGAAATCTGTTGTCGAGTGGGATTTTAGAATGATGAAAGTTATCACGTACATGTATTAAACATTGTTGTGGGGTTGCGTGTCCATTCAGAATAGGAAAAAGGGGAGGAAAAGAAAGTCACGCTAACGTTATAAAATTTCACGAATCTATATGAATGCGTCTATTTGTTTGCCAATTCTTATGGGTAAATACGTGCGGGACTGACGAAACTATTTAACAAATCTAATTCTCAGAACCAGTTCAAAGTCGACCTCTTTGACTTAAGATCTTCCAGAGCTTGTAGAATTCTTGTGCATAATAAGTGTTTACGTCCCCTGCGTCCATGAAATAAGCAGACTGAAGCAAGTCAAGGAATAATGAGTGGGGGCGTGCTTTGTAAACTTTTAAAATATAATTGTTTCTTAAAATTAAAAACTTTACCGTCAATGACGGTCCCAAATTTTACCACAAAATACTAAAAAAATCATTTTTTCAAAGTGTCATTTAATACTTCAAATGGGAGCAACAGCGAACTATTATCACCAGCTTCACTTATAATTGATCATTTCAGTGTGACTTATAACGAGTTGTAGTTCACGGAAAATGAAATAGTCATTGTAGCTAGGATTTTATCAGCGGACAGTCGTAAATACTCTTATATTACCAGCTAGTATTTGGTATTTACTTGTGCACAATCAGAACTATATTTATATATAAACAAGAGTCGTACTATCTAAAAATCTTGTGCATAAACTTAAGTTAGCTCACAGGAAGGCCAGAAAATGTATCACTACCAACTACACTGGCCAGTATATTATAGTGTATATATATACACATACCCTTATGTGCCACCCAGTGCACAGAAGATAGGTAACACATACCCCCTATCTACTCCTGGGCTTGGAGCACATTTGGGAATGTGCCA
>JAOEHT020266228.1:0-10527 GCA_025448195.2 Parazoanthus atlanticus
TGTGCATTAATTAATGCGCGCAATATTGTAAAAGTAGAAGTCAATTCTTCTTATGCAACAATATACGCAATAATTTCAAGTCGTGCCATGTACACTAATCGCAACAATTGCGAGAAGTATTTCGTGCAATGTTGCATCTTAAAAGACCTGCTCTTTGAACATAGCTTGCTGCAGAGCATGTTGGGCACAGCTTGTTGATACAGCCGATGATCTCTTTAACTGTAACATTATCGATCGTAACTGGTGGGACGAAGCTGCCAAAACCTTTTATTATGTTATTATTATAAGACATAAAGTTAATTCCTTCTGGTGTCTTTTCGGCCAGACACCTTGACAAGTGCAACCGATCATTTCTGGCATTTATGGCATCAGAGAGGTGGTTGTCACTCCGCTGCGAGTTGATATGCTCCGTTTACTCGTCTTGCGCCGTGTTTGCCACCGTTGTGTTGGGAACAAGTAAGTAAGTAAGTACTGAAGTAAGTAAAGTAAGTAAGTAAGTAAGTAAGTAAGTAAGTAAGTGAGTAAGTAAGCGAGTGAGTAAGCAAGTGAGTAAGTAAGTAAGTAAGTAAGTAAGTAAGTAAGTAAGTAGGTACATACGTAAGTAAGTAAGTAAGAAAGTTAGCAGGTAAGTAAATAAGTAAGTAGGTGCGTAAGTAAGTGAGTAAATAAGTAAACGAGTGAGCGAGTAAGTACGAAATTGGTAAAAAGGTACATGTAAGAAAATAAGTATAAATAGGTAGGTAAGTACTAATTAAGTACATGTAAGTAAGTCAGCAAGTATACGTAAGTAAGAACGTTAGTAGGTAAGAAAGTAAGCAGATAGGTAAGTACTTGTAAGTTAAGTAAATGTGTCTAAGTAGGTATAAGTAACTACTAAGTAAGTACACAGATGTAAGAAAGTATAAATAAATGTATAACTAAGTAAGGACCCCGTACTCTTTTCACAAATGCATTGGGTGATAACACTAAATTAATAAATAATCGTATAATGTATAAGTATGAGAGCCATTTTTTTTATCACAAGAGCTTTCCGTGTTTGTCTGCAAAAGGAAATATGTTTCTTACTCTCCATTGAAACATGTGACTTTTTATTTAATCAAACTGAAATACTTTTGTCTGATGTTGCCAAACGCCTCACAGTGAACAAGATGTTATCATCCTCTGTTAGATATGTGGAGCATTTCAGGTAAATTGGTTGTTCTACAGGCCTAGGAGTATATAGACCCTCCATTATTCTCATACTTTCCATTTTGAAATGTGTTCTTTAATTTAATCCCGTCCCCTTTCAACATTTAGTTATCATACATTACATAATTCGTACATCCCACTCATAATTGACATATATTTAACTGTTTCAGCAACCGCTGGGCTTATTCGGCACCATCCTAAAAGCGGTACACTCGGAGAGTCAAATGACGTCAGTTCAAAGAGTGATGACCTATGCTCAGCTGGCGTCAGAACCCGGATACAGCACTGGCGATGACCCCCCTGGAGAGTGGCCAGCGTGTGGGCGGATCCAATTTAAGGACACGTCCCTCAGGTATTACTCAGAAGGCCCAAACGTGCTGCAAGTCCTCTCTTTCTGTATCGAGAATGGAGAAAAGATTGGCATTGTTGGACGCACGGTAGCCGGAAAGTCATCTCTCATCGGAGCACTTATGCGCATGTTCGAGCCTGAGGGAGACATCTTCATTGATCACATCAGTATTGGAGAGCTCAATCTTAAGAAATCCCGAGCGGCTGTCTGTGTATCTTTCCAGAAACCTTTTCTGTTTACAGGAAGTCTTCGATTTAACCTTGACCCGTGTCAGAAGCACAAAGACTGTGAGGTCTGGGAGGCTTTGGAAGCGGTTCAACTTAAACCACTGATTGAGGAGGAAACCGATCAACTTTACTGCCTCGTGACTGAGAATGGCTGTAATTTTAGTTTAGGGGAGCGGCAGCTGATTTGACTGCACATTGTTGACGATTGCTCATCGTTTGGACGCAATCACTAGTCATGACCGAGTTCTGGTGCTGGATGGTGGGAAAACTGTTGAATATGATAAACCAAGTGTTTTGCTCCGGCGCAATGAAGGATACCTGGCAAAATTATGCCAAGCGCACGCATCTAAAATTGGAATCGCATGACAGCTGTATTTACAGAATACTGAGTGTTACGCTGCATTTATTTCACATGATATTGTCATGAAAATCGATTACACTTAAAGTTAGCAACATGCTACTCTTTTAAAACTTCGATTTAATTGCAGAAAGTGAATATCTATACATCGCAACTGACCTTGTTGACTGGAGCTACCTTTTTGTAGGTCTTAAGGGTTGTACAGTTATTCTACAAAGTTTACCACTAGAGGAAAAAACCCGCTACAATTTCACCTGAAATGTCTTGATTCTAAGTGCTCACAATTATTAATATTCAGGAGTGAAATGGCAATGGAAAATCAATTCCGGCCGGGCGTTTGGAAGTTTCTGGGAACAAAAAATGCCGCAACCTCTAGATCTCACGGGTGACAACCCCTTGTGAAGCGTAATTGTGCCTCGATTTCATTCATGTCTAAGCAAAACGTATGGAAAAATCGCGGCTCAATGTGCGACTTGCGAGAATGTTAGTTTTTTTGTTATAATAATTCACCAGTTTGTAAGATTTTAATGAAGACGAACTGGATTACAGGCGCCATCTTGGATTGTTTTTCACATCTGAACAATGTCCAAGCTAAGTTAAAACAGTTAATAAAACAATAGAAACAGAGTCTAATGGAGAATGACTAACATTAAACTAAAAAAAAAATCATTTTTCAGGAAAAGAGCTAAAAGAAAGTAGCTAATAATATGCCCGGTTGAAAAAGGGTTAACTTATCGTTGGATTTTCCAACTAGATGTAAGTTGTTCAAGGATCTAAATTAAATACTCGACAGTGTTTCAAAGCATGCTAGTTGAACCACCCTAAACTGGAGTTCAAAACGTTCTCAGTTACTTCTCGTGAACTGTACACGTAGTCCTAGTGACTAAATGAATGTATTTCAGTCTGGCGTGCTGAACCAAATAGGTGTGAAAAGGAGTACGATATTGCGTGACTGAAAGCTTTTCAGCTCAAGCTGAAGTTCCGAGCTTAGTTTGAAGTTACCAAGTTATCTCAATAGCCATTGTTTTCTAACCCGAGGCAACTGCTCAACTAAAACGAAGAGACAGAGTAATAATAGCAAAATCGCAGCCGGCTCAGCCCCGCTGAACCCAAAGTTATTTGGTAACTTGCCAAGCTATTGGCCCCCACGTTAATATCTTGATATCGTATAGTAACATCTGTAATCACTTGGGAGATGAAACGATCCCGCGTGCTGCTAGTTTTGTCTTGACTTCTTCAAGGTAGTTTGCATCTGGGTAGCCGCATCTGAAACAAGATAACAGTAGGATATTCTTGCAAAATATCAATTAAAATTGACTGATTACCCGTATAAACAACTCAAGCGTCGTTAGTAAGTCAGTTTGTATGTCTTAATGTAAAACATGTTCATATTGGGACCAAAGGGCACTTAGATTAAACGCAGAGTTTTAATTAACCAGGAGCAAAACTCGCCGGTAAGAGAGCGTTCAATTTTTTACGCGTGGGTACGTATATGGTTGGGTTTTCAGCATCGCCTTGAAAAAATGACAATAATCTCTTCACGATACAGGTTTGCTCTTGTGTACGTTCTTCCCCGTCTTCAAATGACTCTCCCCCTTCTTCTCCATTGCTGTAACCATTATTTTGAAAACTGACAAATATGTTCCATTTCATCTATAATATTGTATCTGAAGAAATGAAGCACGGATTATTATTTTATGACCCTTTCAGGCCTGGTTAGCTTATCAGCGTCTTCAAGAACAACATTCAAACTAGTTTGGCAATGTGATAAGAAAAACAGTGATTAGAAAAACAACAAACAATTTCCCGGGGATGAGTTGTTGAAATCTTTCACTCTTTACGAGAAAAAAACTGACATTTATAGGAACTTGTCAAATAGTTTCAGTTAGCAACATATTGTTCAATAAGACTTCAATGGCTCAGCACACGACAAAGGGACGTTTAGAACTATGGGCAAGTCATGGGTGTGCACTCATTAAAGATGTCAGGGGTCTGCGAGATCACCAATACCGATGGATGCTTCTCCGCATTGAATTTGGCTTCCTCTCAGGCTTCTCAGGTCTGACAGACCTGTGCGAGTCGTCGAGCGAGGAGTCTAAAGAAGAATTTAATCGTCTCCATCTTTTTTCAAGAAGCCTCTCCTCGTATTTCATTCCGTTTCACTATCAGTCATTATCAACTGATCATCAATTGATAATACTCAAAATCTGGTGAAAAGAGAGCTCTTGCACCCTGTCAGCAATTTCAGCTGAGTTTTTATTATATTTACAAACTTGATGAACTGGTTTAATTTCAAAGTATCTGTCACTGTTTCCTCTTACTTCAATACACCAAGTTATGATAATCTAGTTAATACCTTTTTCACAACAGAAAGCAAAGCTTCGATCCACGCCACTGCCAGATATATCTCGCAGTCAGTTTTCTACTAAGAAACACCTAACTTCTAGTTAAATATTGTTGTACAGTAATTTTATGTTTACATGTTTGTAACAGTAGTTTTGGCAATATACATGTAAATTTGTAACATTCCAATAAGCGAGTATCTACCTTATATCTTTACTATTTGCCAATCCGTTGTTTGCCCCAAGTTGGGGAAAATGGAGTGCGAATAGGGTATCGGGGGAACATATAGCGCTCGATTTTTTGATGGTCAATTTTTGTGAATTCCTGATTTTAGGGCAATCATATTTGGTCAACTTCTCCGAGCCAAAACAGCATTTCCGATAATGAGAAAGGTCGACTAGTAAGGTTTATCATGTAAAGAGTGGATCTCTCAACTCTGGGTACCGAATATTTTGAACTTTTTCGTGATTCTGCATGATATTCCCAGGGGGTGGGGGAAAGTAACTTGTGCATGATACTTACAGCGACGGTCCCCCAGTGCGACTGGTCTTGAGTGGAATGTCACTCAATACAATCTGGCCCGGCTGGCTGCTGATGTTGGAACATTTCAAGGTAAATAACTGTCTGGTGTTAAACGCAATCTCGAGTAGTCCCAGTACCTCTCGTCCCTCGGCTGTATCAGGAAGATAGATCTCGTGATCGCTTGCAAGGTAGGGTTGGCCTGGGTTCGGGTGTTCCGCACCTTGAACACCTAGTGTCAAAAAAAATAAAATGCCAGATAATGAAGCTTAGTAAGCAAAGCCGTAAAAACACGAAAGGGCATCTTTTAAAAGTACCTATGTTCATATTCTAGAAAAGATTGACTTTATTGTTAATGAAAGTAAACATCATTACTCGTGACACGGTAGTAACCATGATGATCCTTGTGTGACCGGCAGGCAGAGGACTCGAACTCAGGACCTCCGGGTTGCGAGTAATTGCTTGATACCGCTCGGCCACGCAGCCTCAAAATATTTAACAAGGTACCAAAATTTTGAATAAAAATGGAATATGAAGGAATAAAGAAAAACACAACCGATTTAGAATAAAAGGCATATAATACAAATAATACATAGAATTATATCAATCCCTGTCAAGAAAAACATTGTTAAATGATGAAGAAAGTATTATGACGGAATCATGGAAACGTATTCCTTTTCTAATAAATCAGAACTACTTTTCTTCTACTTTAGATGTGGAAATATCCTTGGACGTTTTTAAACGCCAGCTCAAGAAAACAAGGCAGTCCCTTAGCTTTTAACTGTTTAACCATTTTAGCATTTAAATCTCATTCCTTACGTTTACGATTCTTTATCAATACAGTAGTATGTAAATTTTTAGTTTTAAAACATACCTGTGTAAAGCGCAATGAATGCTAGGAATATAATCCTACAGAAATGTAATATTATTATTATTACTATTATTGTTATTATTGTTATTTTAGTTATTCGAGTCTATTACAGAACCGCGCAAGTTACTCGCTCCCAGCCCCCATTTAAGGACGCGTCCAATATATCAGACTCAACTGCAGAGCTATGACTAAGCATACCTTGTGGGAACATGTATCGAACAATAATAGTGCCACTTCTCTCATAACCCGGAAGACCTGCGGTATCTTTTGACCATTTCATGCAGCCAATGGGCTGGTCAGCAGTGTAGTCGCCATTGGGGGAATCTTGCTTGGGATAAGCTGCTCGGTTATCTTCTTCTACATATAACAAACAACAACAACAACATCATTTTATTCAGCACTCAATAAGGTGATTTACAAGAGTTATCAATAAACAAGTTATACAAAAATGTGAAGTGCCATAGGCTACTTGTAATACTAACATAAGAGGCTAGACAAGAAGGTGGCCATTAAAGGCTAAAAGGTTACGTTAGTCAGGGAAAAGATACTCTAAATAATCAAGGTAATCGCAATTCTGTTAACTACTTACATTAAGTTATAATGAATGTTAACATCTATTCTTTACAACATGGTTTCGGTTTTATTGAGAAAGAAAATTGAAAAAAATGTACAAAGACGTTCAAAAGAGCTAAAGTAGCCTCTTTCTCAGTAAGGTAGGTGTCAAATAAAATTACATGCCGATGTTTACTCTAAAACATTGATGATTTGTAATTTTAAACCTACCCGAAATATCAGATAAAGGTGGCATTTGGTCATCAATATAGAATTCCTTTTCTTTCTGTTTTTCGCCGTTAGAGGGTGAAGTAGCCTTTTCAGTGGAGTTCCTCTCGACAGGTTGTTGTTCAAGCGTTTCAGCAGTGTCGCCGAGGATGTTGGGATGAGAAGTTTCTTCATCATCGAGACTACTACTTTCTTTTTTTTGAGTTGATGAAATGACGGATGAAGAGACATCAACTTCAGATGTTGAATCTTTGGAACGATCTGGTTCACCACTGCTATTTGAATTAGTATCCAGTTCGCAATCTTTATTCACTTGACGTGGTGACGACGAATGATGTTCGTTCTTCTGTTGTTCTGTTCCTTGACTCTTTAAAACTGAAGTCATGTTTGGATCGTTGCTTCTTCCTGCTGACGAGGTGTCTCTGCCAACTGTATCATCTTCTTGTTCAACATCATTTCTCTTCTGTTCATCGCCCAATTTGTTGTTCTCTGGTGATGACACCGGACCCGGTTTGGGGATATTTTCATCGTCCAAGCGATTTGCATCATCCCTGCCTTCGTTTGATTCAGGAAGTGATGGGGAGCGTGGAGGTACCTTAGCATCTTCAGGAATGTCTTCACCGTCTTTACGGGCTATGAGGGTTGACTCTTTGTTGGAAGTAGTTTCAGATGAGGGTTCCTTTAAATCGGGCTTTAGTGTCTCAGGCTGGCTTGTCCGTTGTGCTTCAGGGAGAGAAACAGAAGAAACTTTACTGGAATTGCTTTTATCGTTCTTGACAGCTTCGGTAGAAGTGTTACCGTCTGGTGTCGGGTCGGAAGCCGATTCCTCACCCGGTTTTTCTATCTTCTTATCTGAGTCGTTCGCCTTTTCAGTGTTGTCTTGTGTAGGTAGACCTTTTGGTGCTTCAGCAAAGCTAACATTGGATTGTTTTGGTTCATCAGTGTCAGTTTTCAAAGTGGCCTTTTCCGGTGTGTTTTCTTTTCTTGCTAACTGTGACGTAACCGGAGAATTGACCGCAGTCTGCATTTCGGGCCTGTGATTAGGTGGAAAACCTGGAGGGGGATGAATTTGTGTTGTAACTTCAGTACTTTCAGGTGCTTCAAGCTTTGCTCCTTGAGCTTCTTTCGTTCCAGATTTAGCTTCTTCTGTTTGTCTGACTGCTGCCCCTGGGAACGGAGGCGAATTGACTGCATTCCCAAATTTTGCAGCAAGGACACCGCGACCTCGCCCTCTTGATTTTGGCAGAGCAATACCAGCAAAATTAGTGCTCGTGTTTAGATGAGGTTGGTTTGCATATTCCGGGTTTACTGTAGACGATTCTGTGGTTGCAATAACATGCGTGTTTTGACCACCAACACCAAAAGGAGTTACCTTGTTACCATCAAACTGCTGCCCGACTCTTCCGTCTCCTCCTTGGCCCCTTTCATTTGCTGCAGCATAATAGGGGGGAGGTTGATTCATTTCTGGGCTTGTGTTAGGCACGTTCGTGTTGGAATAATAGTTTTGTCCATGTTGTCCGATAAATATTCGAGACGTCAAACCATGGCTTGGAGACGTGCCTTGTGTTTGAGTAAAGGTCATGCTGGGATCTTGTCTACCATATTGCAGGCTATAGGACTGGTTATATTGTTGCTGAGCACCAAAATTCTGAACGTTTTCCATCTGATACTGATCATAAACCTGGTTGACGCTTGAAGGAGGCATACTGGCGCTGCTCATTCTTGAATACGTTTGTCCCTGACCTCGGAATGGATACGATTCTACACCAGTGTTGCTGTGTGCTGTCAGAACTTGTGGTTGCCCCGCGTTGCTTGTTATTTGGGTACCTTCACCGAAGCGCTTCACAAACTCGTGCTTGAACACATCTACAGTTGGCGAGTCGATGTTAAGAAAGCGAATATCACATAGAAGAAACTGTTGTGCTTCAACGCTACGGCTGTACTCTTCGACAGCATCAAACATGGCTCTTGCGCTTAGCTCCTTTGGCATGCCAAACGAGCCTGAACTGATCGCTGGAAAGGCAATGGATCTCATTCTGTGAAAAGCTGCAAGACGGAGGCTGTTAATTACTGCTGTGTGCAGGAGTAGGATACTGCGATCGTTGTTTTGTTCTCCCCAAACTGGACCAACAGTGTGGATAACAGCTGAACAGTGAAGCTGACCACCGGAAGTGATGACAGCTTCACCTACCGCAAGTGGCATCCCTGACCTTGAAAACATGATCGCCTGCGACTCGTCAAAGATTTGCCTTCCTCCCTTATCCTGGATGGCTTTTGCTACTCCTCCATTATGGTTCAGCCACGCATTCGCAGCGTTAACAATAACATCCACCCGCGCGTTAGTTATGTCTTCTTGGTAAACAGAGAGCCGCACCCCGTTGGTCAAAACCTGTTGCAGTATTGGGGGATAGGGTTGAGTTGGTGCTACCGCTTGTGCACGTCTCTGTCCATCTTCTCCATCTGCACTCGGCTTTCTTACTTTCCTTCTCAAGGTATCTCCCTTTTCCTGCTCTAAACCAAGCTTGTTTCTTAACATCTTGGTAGCAGTGTGTACAACTTCTTTCGAACCGTACACCAGCACTTGATCACCTGTTTTGAAAACTACTACTGGAAACTTTTCCTCGATGATAGCGGTAGCCGTCTCGATTTCACCCTCATCTTTATCATGGGCAACAGCTTCTTGTTTCATGTTGGAGTGCAACTTCTGATACAAAGAAATGAAAGATTCGTAGGCATCGTTGTAATCTTCCATTCGACAGCCAGGCATTGCCTTTATAAAAAATTTCGTTTCTTCCCCGCCGTAAGGCCACTCAATCTGCACAGAAAAACTTTCCACTATCTCCGTGAGCTTGTGCCCATGCACCCTCTCTAGGAATTTCATGAACCTAGGTTCAACATCAAAAGGAGGCATTTCTTCGACCGTTTCCTCCTTGTTTATGTCCTCTTGATCTGCGTCCACGCGTTCATGGTCGTTCTCAGTTACATGGTTGTCGGTAACCTTGGCGCCTTTAGAGCTGAGTTCACGTTGAATCTCTGGATTTTGTAACGCCGCACGATGCAGGTGTCTTGAAAAAAAACAACAACATGAAAACAGTGGCTTTTTTCCCTTCCCTTAATAACAAGAATGGCATTTATTTAAAAAAACGTTGTTTTCTGTGCCTTGTTCTTCAAACAGAAGTAAAAGGAAACAACATTTCAATATTTGTAATACTTTCCTCGACTGAATGTTATGGGAATCGCGTGCATGGGACCGGGAGATTCACGGGTATTCTTTCTTCGTTACAAAGCAGTCAATGAACTCCTTCGAAAACTGTAGCCTTTCTAAGAAGAGATTGGTAGTTTCAAAAAATTGACACCTCTTTTTACACTTCAAAGTAACAAACTACTACTAAAATCATATCTAACTAAACGATCCCACCGGAACGTGTTTTAACGTGTTTTATTGCAATCCCTCAAACTATTTATTTATCATGTGAGCACAGAGAAGTACATGTGGTCCCCTACAAATTGACCCAAACAAACCCATTTCACGTAAACAAAATTATACCTGGCCCTAAAAACCCAAATAAAACTGTCTAACTACCAAACAAAAAGAGCGAAAAAGAAAAGTAGAACTATTTGAAGACGCGAAAAATACAAAAAAATTGAACTAACAATTACAAACAGCCATAATGTTGCTGCGCGGCACTTTGGGAAAATAATCTTATAAGATTTTGTCTTGTCAGGCTGGAAAACAGTTTTCAGTTTATCAAAACATAATTTGACTGGTTCGCTCGTCGTTCTATATTCGCTGATATATAAAGATACGAATCTTTGCATTTTCGCAGGCGATTTGAAGTTTGTCATACGTTTATAATTTGATGCAAAATGGTTGAATATAATATATTTATAA
>JAOEHT020266319.1:0-10525 GCA_025448195.2 Parazoanthus atlanticus
CCCCATGCTGTATTTAGTTTAAAAAAAAATTCTGGTGAGAAACCGGGAATTTCTTTTGAGTGGCCTAATCCGTGATTCCATTGCTGAAGTATCTCTGATTAATATTACCAAAAATGCGGATTAGATTACTTTCTGGCCACTCATGTAGACACTGGACTATTTTATATCAATTCAACCCTAAATAATGACGAAGGGCTAACACTCGAAACGTCAGCCACACAACCAACGTTACGGCGAAAAATATACCATATCAGCTCTCGTTGATCAAAACACTTATTAGGTTACTCGCTAATGCAGAAAAAACAGTTTTTTCAAAACCTAGTCTACCAGCGTCAACCTTATAATATTTGGTTTTAGCCATAAACAGCTGGGAAAGAGTCTATTGTTTATATCTGCGGATTTCAGGTCTTTGATGTAAATTTGTTTTGCCTATAAAAATATAATGCATGATGTTCTGCTAGAGACTGGAGTGACATCATCTCACTGGGCGGCTTATCATGGCGAAGAGGGGCTAGAGAAATCTTAGCCTGCGTAGTTCTCTACGCTTCGCCGACTCGCTCGTTTCCGCTCGTTTTTCCCTTCTCGACTGACTAGAATGCCGAGCTACGCAGGCTAGAGAAATCTATGCCTGGTAATTGGGGAGCTACAATTTTCCTTTGCGTGAACAGATGGGCGCCGGGCGTCACGAAAAAATAGATGAGCTAAAACAACCTCCTCCCTTGTTTGCAGCTATGAGTGGTCCCTAATGTTACATGTAAAATATTTTCTGTTTACGGTCCATATAGCGTTGCAGTTCTATAAATCAGTGCCTAGACGCAGATTTTATCAGCGTTGCATGCTTTTCACGTCAAAACATTGTATTTGCAGAATGAAAGTTCATATCTGCTCATAATCAAGCGTAATTTTCAATCGTTCTATTCACGTGGTTTCATTCGCTAAATATTACCGGTATCTTCATCTTTAGGGGAAGCAAAAGGCAAGAAGTCGAAGCCTTTTCTTACTATCCGTCAGAATCTCTCAGCCGAGATACCTTTCGGTTTCTTTTATATAAGAGCGTTGATACCCAACGCAATATTTTGTCAGAAACCTGCTGACATGTTTTAAAATAACATTTCCCTTTCTAATTTAAAACATTTATTGACGGTTTTAACCAACAGCAGTTTAATCAGCGAAAATAATATGTACGGCTTACATGAGATTATGGATTTAAACATTTTGTGCTACTTTACGAATAACCGCGCACATGTCAGGAAATAGTCTTTAATAGCTAAAAATATCCAGATAATTTTTTGGATCAGAATTTAGAACAATCACGGGTGAGATATTTAGAAAATAGGGAGCTGATTTATAAATTTTGCAATCAGTTTCTGAGATGTTCAGAGAAAACAGTAAATTTCTTCAGCGGTAATGTAAACCCAGGCTGCACACTTTTGTGACATTGTGAAAACTTGCCAGACATTGTGAACACTACAATGTTTGTTGTAAAGATATACATTGTCGTTGAAGTTTCACTTTAAATTTTGCTGAGATAGTTTTTAGAACATGTAGATATATATATACAAAGCTCTAATTTGAAGAATTTCATATTTTGTGTTTAATAGCTGTCTGTGTTTCAAGGACTGATTTTTTAAGAGATATTTGAGATACGTTGAACTTTTTTGGACATATGATTTCCGGAAACATATGATTTAGACCAATTTTTACGATTTATATGTAAATATAGTCATTAGATTGTGGAGGAAACATTCAATCATAAGCAGGTGGTTCAATGCAATTTGCAATATCAGTTTCGATTTGATAAACTTTAAAATGAAGGTTTAAACAGTTTCTTGACATTCGATCCGTGATAGGCTATAGGAAAATTTTATTTACACAAAATGCAGATATTTGCTTTCAGTTATAACGCGACTGATATTCTAAGTCCGTCGCTGTTTAGGGAAGTCCTCACTCTAAATATTACTCAAATTACTAGTGACTACTGTGGGCTGTAAACTACGCCAAGAAGACGGAAAGGGAAACAATTCTGCAGATTCCAAGCAAAAAAAGGACTACGGCCACTGCAAAAGTACGTACAAAACTGAGATAAACGAAAAGCAGATAAAACAATTTCCAACTGAAAGAACGTTGCACGATAAAGTGTGAAAAACAGATACGCGAACTTACATGGCGACTGAAGAGATGCTGGAGGAATCTCTAAAATCTATGGCTACTGAGCTAGAGGGAAGAAGCGCGTGGCTCGTTTCACTAGAATCCATACTGTTTTCAATGATACTGGTCTCTACACTTGTAGGAAACTTCATGACCATAATTGTTATATACAAGAACAAAAGCCTGCAGACTATTCCAAACTGCTTTGTAATCTCACTTGCCGTATCCGACCTTGGGATGGCGATATTTTCGGAGCCTTTCTGTCTGACGGTGCTCGCAGTTTCAGGATGGCCTTTTGGTTACGTTATGTGTCAATTCAACGGGTTCATCGTTTTAACTGTTGTGTGTGCATCGATACAAACAATAGCTTGGATGGCCGTGAATCGATATTATCGCGTAGTGAAGCCCAGTCAATATGGACGCTTTTTCACATTTAAATCAATCAAGGGCATTCTTTTATCAGTTTGGTTCATTGCAGTTTTAGTTCCCTGTCCCTATTTCTTGGCTGGAAACAAATTCGTATTTATTCCTTCCAAATTTTTCTGTTACCAACACGTGAATGGTAAGTTCTTCACCGCCTTTTTAGTGATATTTGTGGTTGGGTTTCCAAGCTTTGTAATATTTTTCTGCTATTTGCGAATCTTCCAAACTGTTCAAAAACACAACAATAACCTTCAACAGTCAACTAACCGAGTTAGCACGGAGGAAATTAAGATCACAAAGACATTGTTTGTGATTGTAGTTCTGTTTATGGCATGCTGGACCCCAATTCTTGTTATCGATCTTATTGATACATTCAGGGGAAGATGGTCACTGAGCCGTTCAATTTACACAACCTATAGTTTTCTCGGAGCTTTATCAAGTATGGTGAACCCAGTTTGTTATGGGATAATGAATCCTCCGTTTAGGAGAGAATATCTTAAAGTGTTTACCAAAGTGTTGTGTTGCAAAGAAACTTGTGGAAGTTCAGTTGAAATGACAGAAACTAACAGTGCTGCAGAAAACTTAGCTACATGTTTTCGTTCAAACAGAATCAAACCAGATTCTTGTCACGATAACAAGAAACAAAATACAACAATATCCACTTAAAAAATCAATTGTTACGATGTATAGGGAATTTAAACGAGATTTTTCAAACCTGTTGGATCGGATACTTCTGACGCACTTGGTATAGCTTGGGCATTGTTAATGTATAAAGCAAAATCCTTCAAGTTAAAAAGAGTAGTTTTAATTCAAAATAGTTATCGTATCTGCTGAAGAGAGCCAGCCAGTACGGATTGAAAAAAGCTAGTCTTCTTATGCTATGACGAAGGCCTAAGGCCACACCAGTTTTATTTCTTTTTTACGAACCCGGCGGTCCGATATTTGTTGAAATGCAAACAAAAAAAACGTTCACAACGAAAGCGTGAAAATTTGAAGTAGTGTACTGTGTTTCTTTATTCAAAGAGATGAACTTTGTGGTCGAAAATGTTTTAAATTTGGCGTATAAACCTTTATTTAATATACTGTATACTAGTGTCTCGTGTAGATACAGGAAAAAGGCATAAACTCTGTAATTTACTAAAAGTAGCACTTTGTCTTTTGAGTTCATAAAAATCTTGTGACAACATTTTTCTTTTTCTCTTATTTTTGCCGCCTCCGGTCCTCAATATTGACCTGAAAAATCCGTAATACAGAAATAAAGTTGGTGTGGCCCAACGCTCGAAACGTGAGCTTACGGCGAAAAACATATCATATCAATCCTTGCTGATTAAAACCCATATCCACTATAACAGTAAGCTAATGTCCCAAATAATAGCCCAAACCCCCAAAATAATAGCTGCATAATCAGTGTAATGTAACTACTCAAAATACAGCTCAAGAACGGTAAAGGTGTACTGACTCGAGGGAGCGCTTATTTAATTTTTTAAAAACTTTTTGATGGGTCGCTTATTCCAAGGCGGCGCTTATTCGAGGACTGCGCTAGCTTGATAGTATTAAACATAATTAAGAACAACGTTTTTATAAAACAAAACAGCTTAATTTCAATTCTAATATTATTTTACAGTTGTAATTTGTGAATACATTTCAGCTGCTAGTTTAAAAGGAATCATATCGTTTTTCATTTTTACTTTGAAATACAGTTCAAATATAAAGCGCCACTCTAGAGCTCAAGTGCTTGGAATGAACACCGCGGAGTGCGGCGCTTATTCAAAGTCGGTGCTTCTCAGTTAACATTTTTGCACTCATATACATGTGTGGCGCTTGTTCGAGAGCGGCGCTTAATCGTGTAAGTACGGTAATGGACACTCAGTGGAAGAGCAAAAAATTAAAATGAGGAAGTCCATGATATTTTTCACATGTTTTTTTTAAATTTTTAGTGTTTCGTTCAATTAGCACGCGGTCTACAAATATCTGTTAAGAGCAATGAAAACACTAAAGTTTTTAGCTGAAATGCTAAATGGAAAAAAATTAAGATGAAACTAGCTGCAAGTTACATGAATTATGCATATCACGGGAGAAATAATTAAAACAATCGGCATACCTGCAGGAGAAATATTATCTTGTGTATGAAATCGAAGAAAATAGATGTTTGGTGATGCAATTAAGAACTTGGTAACAAATTTTAAAGTGTCTGGAAGGGTTTGTTTCCGCTTCATAACTTTTAAAAAATTCTTAAATAAAGTTATCTGCTGATTGAAGTTTGGTTGTCTCAACTTAAAGTGGCTGATATTTCGATGAAAAAGGGAAAAACCATATCACACTACAATTCAGGTCAATGCTGTAGTTTCTAAAGCTAACAGCTAAAAGACTTTGAAGTGCACTTTCACAGTGAAATTCTAGCACAAAATATAAGCTAAAAGCTCAACTCAAAACAGAATTTACAGCAGCCTTTAATATGATAAAACCATTCGGAAACAGAAAATTAAACAAAATATAAGTCAGCAAGCACACATCATGTCCTGCAATTTCCATAATTATTTACAATTTCGCAGTGAAAATTTAATCCATTTCCACTAGCGACTAGCGTTTGCAAAAAATTGAAGAAAAACACGATAAACAAAAAGCTGAAGCTGACAGTTATAAAAGTTAAAACGAAGTTCAATAACATCAGTATTTAAATTACGACATCTGCAGAGCAACACCAAGCAGAAAGGAGTTACTGGAGTCCTGCGTTTTACACCGGGTGTATAACTCAAAGGCATTTCAAACTGGCTTAGCCGCCGCGATTGGCGAATTTAGAGTTCCCATCATGCTTGAAGGTTCGTACAAGCAAATGTATATACAAGGCTACTTAAAGCTAACTGATTGGTGTCAGTAACAGCTACAGCAAGAACAGTTCATTCAACAAACTAAAAAAAACTTCTTGCCGGTCTGACAAGCGGCTTTAGAAAGTGTGCCAGACTAAACAGAAGGCTTAAACATGAGCACTACAACCTCGATCCCAAGGCTTTGGAAAAGCGCTGGGGTCGAGGTTGATGAGCACTAGCAAAGATCAGTGGCAGCAGTTGAATGATACTGATGAAAACATTAATTTTTCTTCAGGTCAAGAAAAATCTTTCCCAAAAGTGTATAACTGTTTATATTCGTGAGACCTTATCCACAAACTTTTGTATGATATTCCTTTTATGTCTGTTTACCATATTGGAATTTTTAAAAACAGAAACAGCAACTGTCCTTCTAAAACATGAATAATAATGCAAGTTTCTCACCCTGTCGGATGCAGCTTTTGTCAGGTAATGATAAAAATTGAACCTGAATCATTATTTACGTGTTAATAAAAGTACTTAACTTCACATACGCGTATTGAGGAGACTAATGAACCGGCAAATCCAATATTCTAGAAAACAGAGCGGCAAATATGAAATATTCTTGAAAATTTGGGACACGCTCCAACCAAATCAACTACTGGCCTGAAAAACAATATTCTTGTAAAAAAAAAGAGTGTACATGTATTTTAGAAGATGAGGAGCTATAAATATGAAATCATTTACTAAAAATGCGGTTAACAGCAACATCAAATAATATTCCCTTTGCAAAGGAACATTCAAACAGGGCGACGCCAAAGAGACAAAATGATTCCCTGCTGGAAGTGAGGCAATTTTCCCGCAAATGATGGCGCCGGCAACAACAAAAGAAAGATGTTAAAAGCAACATGTTGATACTAAATTGATTTACAAAGGACAAGAAGCTAAAACTATTTAGTCTGCGCAGGATTTGACAATGGCAAGTTCCGCCGGCGATAAAGCCGAGTTAAATATATTCCCTAATTTTGTCAGTTTCATAAAAAGGTATCCCAAAATTTGTTCGAAATAGAACGCATTTATTGGAATTTTTCTCACTTTGCTCGGTAATGTGGCCCCAAACTGAATAATTCTATGGCAATTCTTCACAAGTTTACATGGGTTTAGTATCGCTTCCTTACTACTGAGCTGCTGTACTACTACTAACAGTAATAAAATGATAATGAAAATAGAATAAAAATAATAACAACATTAACATTACTGCTACTGCCAGTCAAAGCTGTTGCAGTGCTTCGGCTGATATAGCGCTGGTTAGTTGCATTTTGAAATGTTTCAAAAACTTCTTTGAGTCAACACATTTCCGAATGCTAATCGGAAGCCGCATTACCAAGGTGCCGCATAAAACAATTATTTGTTTATCTTATGAAAAATCCTGAAAACTAATTGTTTGAATTCAAAGTTAACTAGAAAAGTTGTTTTTGTTCAATTTGCAAAAATTTAGAACCAACGTAAAATCTTTCAGGACAAATTACTTATTTTGCGAATCCATTCGAACAAGGATTGGTACCAATGAGAGTTGGCAAGAGTCATGTATATACACATATCAATCAAGTAGAAGTCTCATCAACTGAAATTCATGAAAATTTGAAATGTTCGACTTGGAAGAAAGCGCATGATAGACGATAACATTGCGTATATATAAGTTGGCGGTTAAATACACTCTGCGACGGACCGACTCCTCATTAAAATATAAATAGATGATCATGTCGATCGCGAATAGCGATAATTGCTAATGAATCTATGACTTCGAAGCGTTGCATATGAGACCTGAAATTAATTAAAGGTCGGCATTTTGACAACGGCTAGTGACGCAACGACACAAACACAAGCATAGGCACCTCGCCATTAGAAGACAGCGCACATTCATCGAACCGCCAACACAAGTCAGAATGTTGTCTTTTTGCTGGAAAATACAATTTTCTGTTAGTTCTAAAAATTAGTTCAATCATCACAACCAATAAGATTTGGTGTCGGAAATGAATTTTAGATCCTATGATCATAATAACTGTTCAACTTTTCATAATCCCAAAGGAAAATCGTTTTAAGGTTTTGACAACCAGATGCTGAAATTACTGCTAAATTGCGCAGGTGGACTTTCGACAAGACACAAAAAGATCAGTTTAATGAGTTGGTCAATATGACATATCCGACGACAGTTTATTTAGACTTGGCAGGTTTGAAATCGGATGAATTAAGTTAAAAGCCCTTTTGTGCAAATGTCAGATTCAACAATCGCAAAAATATAACAACTCAAACCTACGTATTCAAACGTCAATATGCATGTGTTTGAATTGGGTCTCAAAAACAGCAGTCATTTGATCAATACACAGCAATTATAAAACTGGTTTATTTTCCTGTATTTATTAGAACACAAATTTTACAATAAAGAGTGTTTTACGATGGAGTTGGTGGATTAACACACAGAAAAATCGTCATCGCTTTATCAAGGTGGGACTGAACGCATTTTTGTAGGTCTAATTTGTGATAAAATCTGTAAAATACTGTTTTACAGTGGAAAAGACTGATACCACAAAAGAGAACAGTCTTCGTTTTAAACTGATACTTTTTTCTCTCTTCTTTTCTGCGAACTTTGAAGACCCGAATTCAAAACGATTAAAGAAAAAACACTTAAGGATTGGGGATGTAATGATACTAGTGAAAATGACTGAACACCTGATCAAACAGTAACATAGAGGTGACGAAATTCGTTTTTGGAAAAGGACTGCTACGTAGAACCGGTGTTACTAAACCTAAATGTTCCTAAGACGATTAAATCAGTCACCAAGTAACTTTGCAGTTTATTGCGTTCTTCTACCAAAACAGTGAACAAAACGGCAAAGGTATCAGTATAACGAAACGATTAAACTACAGTAAGCAAGTTGCTGAGACTAGACTGTAAACAAGCAGACGTTCAAAGATTATTGAATTAACAACATGAACGAAACTGAACAAATTAGAAACATGCTTTTGCAGCTCCAAGAACGAAGCATTTGGTTGTTGTCAGTGGAATCTGCACTTTTAGCAATCATACAGCTTATAACCATTTTGGGCAACTTGCTGACTATGATCGTTGTCTACAAGGATGAAAGACTACAGACTATTACAAACTACTTCGTCATTTCGCTTGCGGTGTCCGACTTTGGGTTAGCAACCATCTCAGCACCTCTATGTTTGGTAGCGCTTATAATGTCTAGATGGCCCTTTAGCGACGCCGTTTGCCAGTACCAGGGGTTCATCTGTATTGTGTTGGCTACTGCCTCAATACAAACTTTAGCTTGGATGGCTGTGAACCGTTATTACCGTGTGGTACAATGTACGAAGTATCGCCGATACTTCACTTCAAGGTCAACCAAGGGTATCCTTGGATTGATTTGGGTTCTTGCTGCGTTTGCACCATCTCCCTATTTCATGGCTGGTAACAGGTTTGTTTTCATTCCAGCTAAGTTCTTTTGCTACCAGCTCGTGAACAGCGGGTATTTTACAGCGTTTATGGTTACTTTTTATGTTGGTTTTCCAAGTCTTGTCATAATTTTTTGCTACCTTAGAATCTTTCAAAAGATCCGAAGCCACAACAACAATCTTCAACAGTCAACCAATCGAGTGAGCGCAGAGGAGATTAAAATCACAAAAACGTTATTTGTGATTGTAGTTCTCTACATGTTGTGTTGGACTCCAGTACTCATAGTGGATCTCATAGATACGTTCAGGGGAAGATGGTCAATACCTCGTCAAGTATACCTCTGCTACAGCTACCTTACCGTATTTTCTAGTATGGTTAATCCGTTCTGCTACGGGATCATGAATCCATCTTTCAAGAGAGGATATATCAGGTTGTTTGCCAAAGTTTTGTGCTGTGAGAGTCTCGCAGCCAACGTAATTCAACCAACGGAAAGTTTGAGCATAGAGAGCAGAGGAAGTCACAAAGGAACAAAAGGTCCAATACCCCAAGGGCTTTTGGTAAACAGTGAAGCACCTTCAACCAGCCTCGCCCTTATAACAATTCAAGAGTAAGAAGTCAAAGAAGGTCCACGTAAAACTATGACCTTATTTGGAAGGCTTTAATCTATTAGCATCCAAAGTTGGTGCCCTATACTTACTCATATACTTTCCATTTTACTGAAATTAGCTTAGCTCTAAACTGAAAGCCAAAACATTTCAGATACATAACTAATTACGTAAAACAAACGAATGGTTACTGGTAAACACTAAATTACATATTTCCAGCAGTTATTTGATATGCATGCATACTTTGTTTTTAAGACGTGGAAAAAAAAACTCGAAGAGATAATTCAGTATTGGAAACACTCAAACGCCTAACGCCACTTCTGAAACCAGCTAATTGAGATTCAACATCTACTTTACCTGTTTGATAGAAACAAGCTGTTTTCCTCATTAGAAATACGTATTTCAGAATCTGGCCGGTAAACAAATGCACAAAATTTCATCAATTATTTAAACAAAATGGAAACGTACATTTCCAATGAGTAATATTGTTTGTCTTTTGATGGCAAACAAATCGTTTGTGTTTTTTCATTTATTTTTTACTGAATGGCCTATCCAGAGAGTGTCTCCAATGAAAGAGCATATACAGTGTACTGTGAGAATATCTTATAACTTTTACATTCACAATATGCAGCTAAACCAAAGGGTTATTATTTGCTCACTAATCCGGAATGCTTTTTGTCCACCAAGAAATAATTTAGTTTTGTTATTGTCTTGAATGTCCTTACTTTCACATTTTGCATAAATAAATCTTCCAATAGCTTCGAAACAGACATGTTATTTGTTTAAGGCAAGTTTGAGACATTGGTCTTATTTCCGCGGAGATCTTTGAAACTGAAGAGATAAAGTAAAGAAAGTAAGACAAAGATTCAGAAATGCAAAAACGCAAAGTAAAGTTGTGTGGGCTCAAGAAATTGAGGGAAATGAGCCCACGCTACGAACTAATTGACCGTATTGAAAAAGATATCGACTGGTACATTTACCCATAATTCTTAGCACACGGAAATCCTAAAAATGCTCGTAAAAACGCACGGAAAAGTTATAAGAACTTCAAACCAAGCAGGGGCTGATCCAGAAATTTCGGAGGGGGG
>JAOEHT020266410.1:0-10525 GCA_025448195.2 Parazoanthus atlanticus
AGCTTGTTTCTAAAACTAGTTTTTCAATGACAGTCACCGTGTTTTGCCGAACCGTGCGCAAATGGTGGTTCTTGTGTGGCGAAGTATGAGCAAGACGATTACGCATGCGTGTGTACTACAGGTTACATTGGACGAAATTGTGAGCAGGGTAAGTCGAGTTGGACTGCAGTGCATGCCTCTGGTAGGCTTTTAAATAATCACTGAGATTACTCCTGATATTGTGATTGAAACCAAGTACAAATAGTGTCCAATTCCATCAATCTCCATAATATACCGTTTTGGCAAATCTGGCTATTTTAGAAAATTTCTTGTAAACGAATTGTCGAACTAGCCAAACAGCGTTTGCTATGTTGCTATCTCACTTATTAACCAAAATTACATAAAAGTAAGTTGACAAAAGCGCATATACCGTAACAACCGCTTCAAATCTTAAAATTTTTCTTTAGATTCACACATTTCCAGTAGGTGCTTTTCTGTTTATTGATAGCGAAAATGCAAATAAAGACAAGCATCAAACGTAATACTATATTAAAAATTCAAGTTAGAAGAAAATTGATTAAAAATAAAATGTGAAATACATTAGCCAGAATATGTCAAAATGGTGTTAATACAGAGGAACGATGCTGGGTACATCTAGTCACTGACTCTTTATTGTATTGAGTTATTTGCAATGTTACTGAAACCTTTGAAAGTATCTAGTAAACATTCAAAATAGTTTCTACATTAAAAATCGATTTTAGAGAAAAAAATTACATAAGTGCGATCTGGAGTCATCTCATTCTAAAATGATAGAAACATGAGATTGAAGTTTAAAACTGTAAGTGTAAGACTTCAGTAAACAGGTAGGACAGTGTTTCCTAACTTTAAGGAAACTCTGATTTCAATGTTTTGCTCTAATATATTTGAATTTGAATGTCGCGCAGCAAGTACGAGGTAGAAAACAATGAGCAGAGAATCACTGATGATCACTCCGCAAATGTTGCGTGTCAACTAAAAACTTGAATTGCCTGAACAGGCCCTTTTATTGCGGAACACGTAAGATATTCTGCATAGAGGGGCTCGAACATATGGCAGAAAATGATTTCTCTACAGATATATGCCAGACGTCGCGTCACATGTGCTCGCCAAACGCGACATGCAACAATTTAAATGGCTCGTACACCTGCCACTGTAAGGTGGGCTTCAAAGGTGATGGAGAGAACTGTACTGGTGAGTGACGTCATCTGACTCCCTCCCTCCCTCCCCACCTCGTGAAATGCTGTGACAAACAAACAGATTCCACAAAAAGAGCATTCCGTGCATTGGTGGGGAACTGAGGGCCGTTTTAGCAAACAAGGAGAGCTACATTTGTAAATTGTTTCAAGAAAGTCCGCTACAGGCGGAATGATGCGTACAAGTTTATATATTAACCGATTAGTACAAATTTGATTTTTGTTCACCAGATATCTTTGGACTTAGGATTTCCTTTTTTATTGCAAATAATTTTCTTTTCAAGCTTGAACGAGCCTCAAAATGTCCTCACCACCCGCTCTTTGGTTAAAATCCCTGAACGATTAAAAATACAAATACAATGCGACTATGTTGGTTTGAAAAAGCAACAGAAGCTAATGAGGAATGGTTTGTCAGTTTAACAAACTGACGAAAACTGCCACTGATGAAAAGTGGATGAATAATTCATATTCCTATCTTTGCCATCGTTCTAAACTTGAGTTAATTACAGACAATTGTTTTATATAGCTCATTAAAGTAAGGTCTACAACTTTCTCTGTTTTAATTATATAATTAATTAATTAATTTTGTTTGTAATTAATGCTAAAATACGAATAAGTATTTCTTATTAGCAGGAAAATATTATAGCTATTTCAAACAAAAGCTTGTCCGCAAGTCCGGGATTTTTTGGGCTCAAATGGCCTGGGCTGATCTTTAGAATTATAATAATACTATCAACACAGCAACGCACAATCTTGCATTCTAACTAAATAGTCCACAATATGTATTTTGATAATTAGCTAATTACCTATGACATCATCTAACGTCTCAATCCTTGGATTCTTTTATGACGTCAGAAAATCACCTAAAAGTATATTTCGAAAGTTTTGTATCACCTGGGGATTTGATTTTAATTTTAAAAAACGTATCTGTACTAAATTAATTTTGGGTTTTTTTGAGAAAAATGTCAATCAGAAATGCAGTTGATCTGGCAACAACAAATACTACGTGGCCACAGTATTGAATTAACATTGTTTGCAGAAAATTTTCAGAAAAATTCAGAAAGTTTGATAGTACCAGCTATTTGTGGAGTAACATTAAAATATATCTTAGGGGGCAGATTCAGCAGTCGATAAGGATATCATATTTCATTTTGTAATAGTTTCACCTTTTTAAGTGATTTTGTTGTTCCCAGATATCGATGAATGTGCAAATACAACTCTGTGTGGCGCCAACACTGACTGCATAAACACTGCGGGCTCATACCACTGCCTCTGCAAGATCGGATACACAATGAATGGGACGAACAATTGCACAGCAAGTAAGGCTGAAATATGATTATGTTGAAATAAAAGCAAAGATACTCAAGGTGCAGTAACTTAAATTAAATTTCTCAGTTTCAAAATTGAGATTTTTGTTGCGTTCCTTTGTATGAATTGTTATCGCTTATTTCGGGCGACCTAGAGGAGCCCGCAACCTAATCTTGACGTGATCATGACTCAGCGGCATGTGAGTACTGGAGCGAAATCTCGACCAAAATTTTGTCCACTGGTATGCAAGGAATGTAAAGAATATGACACGTGCTATTCACAACTGGCAGCTGATCACGTGAAGTCGAGAGCTTTAACACGCTAAAGTTTACAAATGATTTTCACATGTACATTGAATGCACGTGAGCTTGAACTCCGTGATTTTCCGGAAACGTACATCTTCGAGCTTCTTGGAGCTTCGCAATCAAACTGGTGCGATCGAAGAGATTTGTCGGTAAGCAAGCATTTTTTGATCGTTATTACCGTAAGAATATAAGTCATCTAAACTCTCTGTCTCTCGGCGCTTTTGCTTCACAAATGGTCGATCAAATGTGTATTCAAACTGTTGTTTATCGTCACGTATCACGAATGCTTTGCATTTTGAAGTATCGCAACTAACCTCAGACTCAAAGCTTGGCTTCAAGGAAACATTTTTGCCTGTGTTGTTTTCGTTTACCCGTGCTAGTTCTGGTTTATGTGCGGTTTAAGGTGGTTTCATGCGTGATGACCAAACTTGGTCAGTATGCGGCAACCAAACTGGGTCAAGTTTTGGCCAAACTGTGCCGATGTTAATTGTTTGACTGACAAATTGTACCAATGATAGGCCAACGGTTCAACAATCTCAATCAACTTGGACGCTTTTCATACAGTCAGCACACGTGGGCGGCCACCACGAACCGACTTAAATGAAATAATATATACCAACACTGCAAAACTATTTGTCCACGGCAAAATGCAGAGGTGGCAAATGGCTCCTAGATGACTTACTTTCTTACTATAATGACGATCAAGATATGCTTGCTTACCGACAAACCTCTCAGCAACTTCACAAATATCTTCAACCTTCGATCGCATCCAGTTCAGCTGCGAAGATGCTCAAAGTAACGGCCATTTGAAATGCTTGATATATGCAATTCAAAGCACCATTCTCAAACGCTTTGGGGGTTCTAAAATTTAATGTCTATTGAAAAACAACTGAACTGGACAGTGATGGCTATCTGGTATTCATCAGATCTCGCAATGCTTTAAAAGTTCAGTTTTATAATTTGTAGATGTCAACCATTTCGAAAATAGCTGTAGTATTAGATGTTTCATGTTCAAATATGATAAATTTGTTAATAACAAGAAATTATTTGTTTACATCAACTCGTCACTAAAACTAAACTTCGTCCGCACTTCGTAACCTTTGGTTATACTAGTTTTATATTTGAAGCGTCCGTCCGAGATACGGTTACTAAGCTTGACCGTTAAAAATATAAAGTGGCAATAGCAACGGGGACATTGTATCAGTTACCTAAAAGGAATAAAAAAAACACGGATTTGAATAAAGATATATTTTATGCGGAATAACATTTTTCATGCTTATCAGCTACTTTGCAGTGCTTCAGTTCTAGCAAGGTGATTGTGTTTAAATAGGGAACGTAACTAACAGACTAGGTGTCTTGCTAAAAGTTAGATTGCTAGCTTGCGTGCAGACGGGATTAGACACCGTGCTCCCCCTACAATCTAAAACTATCCATTCTAATGAGCCGCCGTGGATGAACCCTACTCTCAAATGCCTTATCAAGAGACGCCAGTGTGCCCTTGCAGAAGGAAACGTACTGACATTCCGTCTTCTAAGAAATCACGTCAATCGAGAACACAAAATCTGCCGGGCGAAATACTACAAAGCAAAAGTTGGCCACTTGAAAGAGTGCAAACCATCTTTGTGGTGGAACGAAGTAAAGAAACTGAGTGGCATGACATCTGCCACGGAAAGGCGGGACGATCTTATCAAGCCCCTTCAACACCTCCTTGGAACGCTTGATGCGTCAAAGTTAGCCAATATGATCAACGAAGCCTTTTTATCCCCGATATGAACGACTTCTCGCCACTTCCAGTTAACTTCGAGCCTGAGCAAGATACCCCTTCCTCTCCCCACCAGTCATCTCCGCCTACTCGGTCTACAGGAATCTATCATCGCTGAACTCCATCAAGGCATAAGGTCCAGACAGTATCCCGGCGTGGCTACTAAAGGAAAATGCAGACCTGCTGGCAAGTCCTGTCGCAGATATTCTTAACTGCTCCTACGACGAGGGCCGCCTACCCCCATCTTGGAAAGAAGCAGACATAGTGCCCATCCCAAAGCAAAAACCAGTGAAGAAGGTCACAAACACCTGCGTCGCATATCGCTCACACCAATCTTATCCAAGATCGCCGAAGAGTTTGTTGTAGAAGAGCACGTCAAGCCGACCATTTTGGCGAAAATCAACAGTAACCAATTTGGTGCTATCCCAAAGACGAATGCGCTAATCACCATGATAGACACGTGGACAAGAAACACCGACGGAAATGGTGCTACTGTTAGAGTGGTTCTATTTGATTTCCGTAAAGCCTTCGACCTAATAGACCAAACCATTCTAGCTGGGAAACTCGCAACCTTGAACCTCCCCCACAAAATCGCGTGCTGGGTCATAGACTTTCTCAAATGCCGCAAACAAAGAATGAAACTGGCGCAAGACTGCAAATCGGAATGGAGGGACATACCAGCAGGTGTCCCTCAGGGGACTAAGTTAGGGCCGCGGCTCTTCCTACTCATGATCGACGACATAAACGTCACTAACATTCACATGCGGAAATTTGTGACAACACAACCATAGCTGAGTGTGTTCCAAAACACGAAACAAGCAAGATCCAGGATGCTGTGGCAGAAATGACAACAAAAACTTGTGCCAAAAAATTCCAGCTCAACGAGGCCAAGTGTAAAGAGCTCCGAATTTCCTTTGCAAAGAATGATCCCCAGTTCGACCCAATTGTTGTCAATGAGAAACAACTAGAAATAGTGACAAGTGCCAAACTGCTGGGCCTCAATATATCCAGTGACCTCAAATAGAACTGTCACATCTCAGAAATTACCAAGAAAACATCTCCCCGGCTGTACTCCTAAGACAGCTCAAAAGAGCAAACATCGAAACAAAGGAATTGGTTACCTTTTACACTACTTGCATTCGACCAATCATGGAATGTTTGTCCGGTTTTTCACAACGGGCTGCCGAAATATCTATCGGACGACCTCGAACGCTTACAGAAACGCGCTCTACGCATAATCTATCCATTGTTCAGCTATTCAGATGCATTGAAAGCTAGCCACCTCAGCCCCCTCTTCGATCGAAGAGAAGCCCTGACCACCAAGCTGTTCCACAAAGTATGTCGTGACAGAAATCACAAGCTTCACAGAATTTAAACTCGCGAGGTGCAGAACAGCTTTATTTATAGTAATTGTAAATAGTTTTTATCGCTTCCTTTTAATGTCCATATTAATAGTTTTAGAAAATTTAATTGTGAATATACATTTATCCCTTTTCGTATTTATATTGTAAAGTTTTACACAATTCAGTCATTACAACTGTAAAGTTTTAAACTTAATAAACCATTTACCATAATATACTTTTTGGTTTATACTAAAAATATATAATTTCCATGAAAGACGATAAGTCACAAAATTGATATTTTTGGATTGAAGACTTGTAATATTATTTCTTATACAAATCACTAATTTCTGCTAATTATATACCGGCACCCTTTTTCCCTTTGTTTCGCCAAGGGTTTTGTTTGGTTGCAACCAAATCAGTGGGTGGTTTCAGGGAGGGTGGATTTAGGGGGAGGCTGGGGTATGGATTGGGTGTTTTGGGGTTCTAGTATTTAGTCCTCTCCGGATTAGCAAACAACAAAATAAAATGAAAGCAAAGATATTGAGCTCGAACGTCTTGATATACTCAAAATACTGGATCAGCCCCTAGCCCTGAGCTGCAACTGGTCAAGCAGGTATGGCAACAAGAAGTAGTGAAACGAAAGTTTTAAAAAGTTTTTATTAAAAGTTTTGACCTGTCGTGGTGTTTGCCCAGATTAATCTATTAGATATCACACATGAAAACGCGCTGGTGTTAAAACTACCTTTAGGAGGTAAATAAATATATTTCCAGGATGAAGTTCAACAGAGAAACAGAAGAAACAACTTAGAGAAGTCCCTTCACGCACTGATTTTATTTCTTTCTGTGGCTGCAATATCTACACCGCCACGCCATTATAAGCTGTACAGTTTCGTATTTATACCTCTATTTACAGCAATTGTGTACAAAACGCATTTGCTACAAAAATAATACTGCTTTCCTGTATATAGATTTGTTATGATCTTGGATGGATTACACAATATAAAGTTCCTTACAATTCTTTCTTCATGTGAACACTTCAGGGCTTAATAGGATGTTGGACACAGGTAGTTTACTTCAGAATTGTTTCCATAAGTTAGCAAAAAAAATAAGAATAAGAAAAAAACCCGCTTGAAACTGAGAGGCAAATGCCAAAACATTCAATTATATTTGCATGTTTCGTATTGTCTTCCCAATTACAACCGAAGCCCTTTTTACTATCAATTTCTCTAATCTTGATAACACCTTCATCACGCTCTCCATGTTAAATTCGGCTCCAACCCTTTCAAAGACAGGAAGTTGGTCATCTTGTGGTCAAAGTCGATTGGTCGTTCATTGGGTTCCACATATCGAATTGTCATTTGGTCTCCGAGATATTTGATAAGTTCGCACTCTTCTTCAAATCGCATTAGCTTTTGTTTGTACTTCTTACGAACGTAGTCGCTGCTCTTTGGGTTGTGTGCTGTGAAGAGGAAACAAAATACAATATATTTAGTTTGGAACCAACAGACTCGAACAGACGTTGGTAAAGTTCAGGGCTCAAAGTTCAGCTTTTTTCCTGGCGCACTTGTGCGACTAGTCTCCCATTTTAGGAGCACCACCTAAATTTCAGACCCACCACCCAAATTTTAGACGCACAGCTGAAAACTACTAAAAGTGTTTCAAAGGCCAATATGTTCATTTATTATGTGGCAAAGATACTTCGCTCGTTCTGATTGGTTCTTGAGCGGTCTTGATCCCCCGTAATGCCCACGTACGGGTTATTGTTAATGACCTACGCGCGCGCATAACCGGATGTGCGAAGTGAAGAAATTTTCCGCTTGCACAGTGTTGTCGTTTTTAGAAAAAAATGTCATAAAATAAAATACTTATTAACCTCGAACGTTCGGTCTTTACGGGAAATATCAAACTTCAGCCTTGACGCATCGACCTCGCTATTGCTCGGTCAATACAGCAAGGCCTCAATTTGATATTTTCATATTTAACTCTCGGTTAATAAGTAGCTATTAATAGTGAGAAAGTTTAACGGGAACTTTCTGCATTTTGACACTACTTTCTAATGACAGCTTCCCGTAAGAGGCTTTTCAGTACCAAGCCTTAAACAGACCTGGCAGGAAGGCGGTCCAGAAGGCTATATACACCAACGTGACCGGCGGGCAGAGGACATGAAATCGGGACCTTCGGGTTACGAGTCAGCGCTTTTAACCGCTCGGCCATGCTACCTCGCCAGAATACATGTACGAATAAGTTGATCTCGTCTACTCTTTAACAGGGTTGTTTTTGTCAATCTTTTTTTCCAAATTAACTATTGGTGAAGAAGAGAGTTGTGATTTCTAGTCACACTTCATCATCTCAATAGTTTTGTATTCGTAGTTGCCGCTGATTACAATGACTACAGACTCGTTTTTACAGCATCAGCCTCGACTTGATGTTATAATATTCATAAATACCAATGTAGATATGAGCTATTCACAACTCTTTGTATTGTTGGAGGCTCGGGCTTCTAATCGTTCTCGCTGGTATTTATGTATATTCAACACCAAGTCGAGGCTAACGCTGTAAATGAGTCTATGGTCATTGCAATCAGCGGTAATTGGGAATATCTAGGCACAATTGTGCACCTAAGCTGAACGTTTTAGGCGCATTTAAAAAATCTAGTCGCACATGCAACCCAATGGTCGCTAACTTTGAGCCCTGATGTCAGTTTGCTGACAAGAGCAAAGACTACCAACAAAATGTATTTATCAGAGGGTAAGAGGTATAGATTCTCAGACAGTGAGAAAAACGCGTAGACAGGCATACATCCAGACAGATATTACGTAATTTCTGCTCTGACGAAGGGAAAATGGTCCGAGTATTATCCAGCGAGTAACGAAGAGCAACAAAAAACTGACGTTTATGTTTTTCGCCGTGGGGGTTGGTCATGGTATGCAGCGAGGTTTTTCTGACGAAGGAATAGCACTTCAATTGTCCCCAAGTAAAACATTTGAATTTGCAATTAGTAACTTAAATTTGTGATTATACCCTTTAAATGTAAATTCTTTCTTAAAACAGATGACTAGCAAGTGTGCTATATAAGTATTATACTAAACAACAGCCCTTACAACGGACTGACTGAGAACATCAACAGTTGTTAATCAATACAACCCAGAGTTAAAGCCTAACCTTGTTTAAATATGACAGAGTATCGAACAATCAGGGCCAGAAGGGCAGAGAGACAGAGATAACCAGACAAACTGTCAGTCAGTCAGTCAGTCAGTCAGACAAACATTCACACCATGTTTAATAAAAGACAAGCAGACATGGTAGCTGTGTGCCTTTTGGTAAAACATAAATTGTTACACGAAACGTTATTGAAGCAGCTGACAAAACATTTCCGTCTCAAACAGTTCAGGAATTCACTTCAAGGCGATCGTCAAAGAAAATGACATGGAGGTCTTGAGCTTCGACATATTACTATCGCTTCACTTAGGTAAAAAGACAAAACTGTTGCTTTCTAAAGGGATCCGACTTTAGCTGGTGGGGTGGGGGTCCACAGAACCCCTCACCTCTGGAGGAAAGTTTCAATATTTTGTCACTGAATACCTCGCAAACTAAGAGGCAAAATACAGCATGAGAAACACTGGCTTTGCATTTTCTATATTGCCCATTTTTGGAATGAATTATGAAGTCCATGCACTCTCCAAAATTTTTTCAAGCAAAGTTGGCCCAACAGGGGAGGGGGATGGGGGGGGGTACAGAGGTGGACCACGCAATACACCGCCTGAACCACTATGACAGTCGGGTCCTTGGTGAGGTACAAAGTTTTGACCTTTTCTTACGTTGAATTTAGATTTCATGTGGCAATTCCCAAACAATCTAAAGCGACCATGCACAAACAGTTACCCTACCTTTCAAATGATAAGCGACGTACAGCAGAGCCGATCTCTTGGCGTCGAGGAAAGGATACTTGGGTTTAAAGCAGCCCACGGCCGTCAGAGCCTTGGTTATGGCTGTGGCCACCGTCTGCTCCATGTACCCGAGCATAGGGAGACCAGATACTGGCAGAGGGTCTTTTCTCGGAGGCAACTTGTGTGGGAGAACGAGACTGCTGTATTTCTCTGGAAGTCTGGATAATAAAATGATTATTACTCGATTTATCTTATTGATACTCAGTATCAAATAGATTGTTTTAACTCTTCTTAACCGCAATAACAACATGTAACAAGTTGCAAAAATATATCAGCTCAATTACTGTAATTTGTTGCAGGGTACGAATTAAGGGCCTACACTGAATGACGAAAAGTGGGACAAAACGTCAGATTTGTAGGCCAGAAATTAAGCAGTCTACAAATTTCAAATAAAAACTCATATGGAAACATTCTTATCTCACAAAGCAAAAATGAAAAGTTCGTAGGCCAGATTCGCACCCTGTATTGTGGTATTTTTACAAGACCCAGGGCTCCAATTGACAACAGTCCTTCTGTAGACTGAAGGAACTGCACTGTACTTTTCCTAGAAACAAATAGATAAATAAAGGTTGATTGATTGATTGATTGATAGATTGATTGATTGATTGATTGATTGATTGATTGATTGATTGATTGATTTACATTGTTC
>JAOEHT020266503.1:0-10524 GCA_025448195.2 Parazoanthus atlanticus
AGTACAATTTGCACATTATTTGGTAAGGAAATATGAGCCAGCTTACATGAAGTGGAACGGATTCTGGTAAAAGAAAATAGCCGGCAATTATTTGGTATCATATTTATACACTGTAGCGTTTCTGATTTCTGTTGATATGATATCATTCGATTTTGAAGTGAAAAGAGAGTGGGAGAAAAAAAAACGTTTATTTACTTTAGGAAGAAAAGAAAGAAAAAAACCTCCAAATGCCTTCACCAGGAATCGAACTCGGGACATGTTGATTCTAAGTCCGATACCCTAGCCACTGCACCACCGGGACTCCTTTAGTGATGTGGGCTCAAATTGAACTTGCATAACGCATGCGCTGAACAAGTGCGACATGAAAAATAAAAACTTAAAAAAACAGAGCCGACCTTCAACTCGGCACAGCTTCCAGCCCGAGTAATGATATTTGCAATCCTTAAAATGTGAACTGAAAACTATTATTACTTAGTACAATAAGTAAGTTGATGTGATTTGTTTGTTTGTTTGTTTGTGTGATGCAGGTTCGTAGATCTCCTTGATGGCGATATAAAGGAGTGCCCCATATGTCAGGTGTTAATCCAAAGAGATGCTGGTTGTGCACAGATGATGTGCGGCAATTGTAAACACATCTTTTGTTGGCATTGTCGCAAGTCTCTTGATGTAAGTGTTTAGTAGCAGTGCATCTGATAAGCCTTGGGCATCAAGTTATGGCCCTGTTCAAGATTCAATCATTTTGTGAAACTCGTATAGGAAATTGAAAAATACATAAAATCATAACACTGTGTTCACCAATTTGAGTTATATATGTTATTCTTCAGAATGTCCTCATTTCAAAATAAGAACACAGTTTTAAAAAACATACAGAATGCATCCCAACTGTAAGCCACTTTCACAATCATGTGATGCCAGAGCAAATCAAGGGTTGCTTAATATGTTATTCTGTGACATTTCTGAAGTTGTATTAAAAGTTTAATATCTTTTTTAAGAAATTAGCGATCTTTACCTTCTTCACCCAATCTGCCATGTTCACAAATCATGCAGGCCCGCCAGCTGAAACCCGAACCTTGTTCTGTGCATGTAAGAGTGGCTTATTACAGATATGATTTTTAGTCTTGATTCAATAGTTCCTCTACAACTTTTGATTATTCCAGCAATTCACATACTGCCTGAACTGCCAACATAATCCAGTTATTGTTTTATATTAAAACTTACTGTTTTAATGCATCATGAAAACATCTAGAATTGTAATTTTAACAGTTTAATTTATTCAATAATTTAACGTTTACTTAAACAATTTTGTATACAACCTACAAAAAGAACCCTTTCAAATTTTAATAATTATTGAACAGATGAAATTCGTATTATTTTTACAGGAAAAGAATCAATCTAAATCTACTTACTGGTCTACCTTATTTATGTGGATTTCCTATTTTTTACACTCATTTTAGAGTGACATCATGCTGAGACATTATGATAAAGGCCCTTGCCGTGATAAGTTGGGACATTCAAGAGCATCTCTCTTCCTCCACAGAACTCAGGTGAATATTAGTTTATTTATACATTAATTTTAATTAGTAGAATGAGGTCTTATGACATGCTCGAAGTTTTGGTGCTTAAATAACTGAAATTCCCTTTTAAATTTCTACATTGTACAAAGGCCCCAAGTTGTATCTCAGAAATAAATTGTTTGATTATTTACTACTAAAAGTTGTGCCCTTTAACATTCAGACCCCCCACCACCACCACCACAGAGCAGAAAAAACATTACGTCCTCCTTCTAAACCCTTTTGATTTACTATATTTTTATCGTATCAATTTTTATTTTCATTGCAGGTTGTTGCTGGGTTCGTGTTCTTTGGTGTAATGATCATTGTGGCATCACCGTTCATTCTTCTGGTCTCTCCGTGTTTGCTCCTGTCAAAGTGTTTTGTCGGCAGATCTTGAGGAAACTCCACTGTTGAAATTCCCTTATGTGAATTATTCACTTGCCAAATGGCAACAATTTCAGAATACAGAGCAAACAGAATAGAGCTGACAGCGCATTCATCATGTTAGATTTTACAAGTCATATAGAAAACATATATATTAGCAAATGGACTATAATTGTAACAACACTTTCAATTTCATCAATTCAATCAGTAAGACAAGTTTTTCACTTTCATATATACCCTTTCTCCCACTATTTTTGCTATTTGAATTTAGAAAAATGACCTTGATAACTTTACCAGTGGCATTTGAACTTGGTAACAATAATTGTATAATTATTATTTGATGTGATCATATCATGTAGTTGCATGTAACCCATTACTTATTTCCTTTCTTTAAGAAAGTGAAAAATAATAAAATAAATATTTCATACCTACCTCTGCTAAACCAACCTTTGAATTTTGAATGTTTGAGATTTGTTCCTCTGAATTGCAAGTTATTTGCTTAAATTGTCTGAGCCAGAAATAATTACAATACTATATTTTCTTCTTGCAGAAGTTGTACAAAGGTTGTCCCTAGGTTAACAGAACAGCTGTTGGTATTCAACTCTTTAGTGTTGAGCTCTTAAGATTGGCAGCAATTATAAAGAAGAGTATTTTATTAAATTAAATTCTTTGAAGTTGTAGGCTAGCATTAAGAAGTGTTATGTTTTCATCAATATTTCAAATTTTCTTTAGCATAAATTTAAATTAATGTTAATTAATCTGATGTGCTAATTGTAATAAATTTAAGTATTCGTATTATTTTTTGTTTTGCCAGTAGTATTCTCCTAAAAAGTATGTACATCGTCACAATAATGTATGTCAATCAATCAAAGATCCATTAGCCCTAGCATGGTTGTATATAACATATGTATGTTTAAATCACGACTACGGATAGTTAAATATTGGAAGCAACTCTTATTGAAATATGGTGGTAGCGGATCACACTGATTAAGATTGGTATACCCTGTTGGAGTCTTGACACAATTTCGGAAACAGGAGAACAAGTACAAGCATTTGTTTAGCAAGTACAAGCTTAGCCTCTCATTCAAGGAATACCCCCCCCCCAACATCTCGACACTCAAGTGACACATGATATGTTATATAGAACTATGCAAGGGCTAATTGATCTTTGATTATTGACATACTGTAACATATGTAAGTAATCAGTTTTCTTGAGCCTGGGAAATTAAGATACTTTGCTTGGAAAACCAGGTACAGCACCAGCTGTTCGCTTAAAAGACTAAAGTACATGTATGTAAAGACTCTATTTACTGTCTGGGAAACAGACCTGTACAACCACTAGCCAGAAAAAGACAGCACAATTGGTATCTGTGTACCCACCTTAAAAAAACACTGCAGTCAGAGTGGTAGTATTATCATAAATATTGATTAATTAATATTTTGTGTTATCACCCAAGGAAAATATAGTGTTACAATTAAGTTTTGTTCAAAGAAGTTTCCTATTTTTAAGCTTTGCAATAAAGTGTTTCTAACTGACTTTGCTGTGTGTTAATTTCCCTGCATCCCTTGATAACACACATCTGGCATCTGCTCACTAGGCTTTGCATAGTATGGGTGGAAAGGTGCACCATTTTTTGAAGGTTTTTATCACAAGCCAAGGCAGATATTAATTACATCTTGTCAATTGAAGACCCAAGTACAAAACAATGTAAGCAACTTTTTTGAGCAAGTTCTCAACTCTCCCCAAGATATTCCTAGTTCTCAGAGAATTTAACTTTTTATATAGTCTAGGCTCTTCAAATTTGTGAGTTTTTCTACAGTTTATATTGGCTAAGGGAACATTTTGCATGATATTGAAATTAATGATTAACCGTAATTATTTTATGGCAGACACTTTGCACATTCTGATTGGTTCGTGCGCAGTCTTGATCCCCTGTAATACCCACGGCCATTTTGGGTTATTTGTTAATGACCTACGCATGCAAAGGGAGGGGTAGGTGGGTAGTTGCCAAGAAACCTAGTACATCGATCCTGCATAGCTAGATGTGCGATGTAAAGAATTTCCACTTGCATGGTGTTGTCGTTTTTAGAAAAAATACCATTAGATATGATAAAATAGCTATCAACCTCGAACGTTCAGTCTTTACAGGAAATATCAAATTTTCAGCCTTGACATGTTGACCTTGCTATTGCTCAGTCAATACAGCAAGTATTTCCCATACAGACCTTAATGTACTCTTGGTTAATATACCCATAGAACTTTCTAAGTGTAAACGAAGTGTAATTTTCCATTTGTGGTCCACAATTAGCTAGTTGTTTCCATGGCAACAGCATTTGGTATAACTGGTCAAAAATAATTATTACTATCGAAAATTTTTGTAACAAGATTGGCATTTTCTGACAAGAAAAAAATTGTTTTAAAATTATGGTAAAATTATCAGGTAAAATTGGGGTATCTTGAAGATGACCTTATTATCAAAAACATTTGGTTTTAAAACATTGACCAATGATAATTTTACCATAATCTGGCATACTTCAACAGTAGTTTGAATTGAAACTTGCAAGTATGCAGTTTTAACTTGCCATAATTTTTGTAAAAATAGAGAATTTTCCAAAATGAACCAAAATCTAGGATGGCACTCATAAATCAAAGATTGCTGTTTTGTCACATCACAACCAACTAAAGTTAACTGGTAGTAGTCACCTCTAGCTACAATTTAGGTACTAGGTAATTTCTACCTACTCCTCCCTTGGCCAAAAAAAATTCCAGCCTGACTATAGTTATACTATTAATAACACTTTATTATCACAACTTTTCTTTCTGAAGAAACTTATAATAAGTTTATTGAGAAATCATCACATTACAGCTTGTTTTGAGATGGATGTACAAGATTTGACATGACTGCTAAAATGTTCAGTGAAACTTGTAGAATATAGACAGCCTTTTCTGGCACCTTCTTTCCAAAATTTGGAGCCCCCCCTCCCCAACAAAAAATAAAAATAAAAAAAAGATTAGACAGATTCTGCACTGGAAGGATATTAATTTTAACTCCTCCCATACACTGGCTATACAGGTATGCGATCTGTCAGCCTGAGGGTTCCTACAGGAAAACCTGAAAAGTCGTGGAATTTCAACATTTGAAAATCCAAACCTGAAAAATCATAAATGGTCATGGAAAATCAGATCTGTGTGTGAAAAAGTAAAATTATATTGTTAAGTCATGGTAAACTGCCTCATGATCCATCAAGTTTTGGGACACTTTATAACTCTTAGGTCAGGATTTTGTAAAAATAATAAGGTCATGGAATTTAGATGTTGAATATGATTGTGTACAAACCCTGTGTGATCGTGTTGATTTTTATATTTATTAATACCACATTACACAAAATACTGGCTTCTGATTGGTTTTTTGACTGTGAATTTTTCCTTAACACCATGCAATTAATTCTTAATAACACATGTGCAATTAAAACCTAAACTGGCATGTCATCTGGGAACTTCGTTTACTTTAAAAATTCGGTAATGATCAAAAATGTTTTGCAAGGCTGTGGAAAACTTCGAAAGTCTTCAGCAACATTCGGAAAGTCTTCGGAAAATATTTCAAAAAATGTCCTAAAACCTTCGGAAAATCATTGGAAGTCTGGGAAATCTTAAGAGTACTTTGAAAAATCTTTGGTAGGTGTTCAAATATTTTCAGAAATCTTCAGAAATGATTGCAAATTTTGAAAAAGTTGATAATTTTTGTAGCTGTGGTATTAACAGCAAACACCACTTAAGTTCTCAAAGAATTAAATTATTAAAATAAAATGAAAAATACCAATTTTATTTGATGAAAGTGACAAATTAATATCTCTCATGCTTTGCGCTTGTGCATTACATAACTTTCATCAAAATAATAATTGCCATAGTTTTCATTAATTCTTCTCGAATGGTGGTGTTTCCTATACTAATGGCACAAGAATCCAAAACCCTCTAAAATGGATCCATGAAAATTGAGGGTCTGCAGCCAAGTCAAATAAGTGAAAATGTTTGAGTTTTCAGAGAAATGTCCTTGCCAAAAATTGGATTGCATATGTTCCCCCTGCCCCTGCCCCTCCCCCCATTTCAAAGTTTTTGTTGTGGAAACTAATAACCAGAAACTGTCATGATACCTAAAACCTTGGGGAGGGGTGAGAGAGTAGACAAGTACAGATTTCCTGTGGTTTTTGTACTGTAGTCTGGTTATTAAGTATAGCAGTAAACTGGTTTGGTGAATTTCATTTGCGTATTGCAACAGACAAAGAGCACTGATTTATCCCCCACATGCATAAATGTATTTCCTTTTTATGACAGAGAGGAAAAGTTGGATAACAAATTTATTACTAGACAGCTATTATTAAAGTAACTAAAATATGTAGTATATGCATACAAGCAGGGTGCGAATTAAGGATTTTGTCTGGCCCACAAATTTTGATTTTCACTTTGGGAGATAAGAATGTTTCCATATAAATTCTTATTTGAAATTTGTAGGCTTCTTAATTTTTGGCCTACAAAACTGAAGTTTGTCCTACTTTTCGTCATTTGTAGGCCCTGAATTCACACCCTGACAAGTGGTAGCATTACCCTTCCAGTTCGTCAAATACTACATGACTTGAAAAGATATCCAGCTACACTACATACTAAACTGTCTAAAGGCCCAACAAGTTGGTGCAACATGTTGGATCTGTTTGAGCACCTTGTTGGATGATGTTGAATGGGTTCGATTGGTTCAATCTTCTCTTCAAATATTGTCCAGCATTGTTGGACCAACATTGTTTGACGATGTTGGATCTGTTTGAACGAGCCTTAATAAGATATATCTACTAAATCAAAATCAAAGACTATACAACTACAGCACAATTAAACAGACTTATTAACATAATTATGAAGGAAAAAGATGATTTGTGATGAATGTAACGTAGGGAAAAATAGCTTCTAGATGCATTTGTACAAGCAAAGCCTGAAACTTGCAGTAAAGAGACAGTGATTTTGAACTACAAGTAGCAATACTTAGTTTAAATCAAAATACCATTACAAAATTGATTTGACTAGCCAAACACTTTTACTCAAATACCAGCATCCAACTTGATAAAACTATACACATCACATAATTCTTACGAATAGCAAAAAATCTGGTCTACAATTAAAATAAATTACTCTTGTCAGTTATTTTACTGAGTATAAAAATTATCTGGAGACACACCAGTCGACATTACTTGACTCCTCGAAAGACAATAAAAAAATTACACATTATACTGGGTTAACCAAGTCTGGATGCATTTGAAAATTTTGAAAATTATGTGATTAGAATGTGGAGAACTTTGAAGGCTGCATTGTTATCAACATGAAGAAAGTTATGAAGAATTTCACTGTGAACAGACTGCACTTTGAAGTTGTACATGTACCAAGATATAGGTACATTTTGTTAACAGGTAAATCTACATCTTTTTTGAGTTAAAATATCACAAGATAAAGTGTAAAACTGAAATGTTAACTACAAATTTAAATTAATGTAGCTACTTGTAGTCATGAAACTTAGCTAAAAGTTCACATCACATGAGTTCAGCACAATCGAGAGCGTCTCACTGCTATGAAATAACCTGCAAAACAAACACATTTGATATCAACAAAAAAATTTATTTCAAACACGTTTGAAACTAAAAACATCCAATCAAAAGGTTGGCAGATTCATTATGACACTGTAATCCCTTGTATAAAATTCTACACTTTTATAAAAATACACAATATTTTATTTGTTCATTTTACAGTGTTTTTGAAGCCCTGTATAATGTAACACACTATTATAATTAATATATTTAATTATACTAATACAAGAGTAGCTATATTATAAAAAAACAAATTATATCATGATTATAATTAATATACACTTTACCTTTCTTACTGTTTCCTTGATGAAGTCTTTTCGGATTGAGAGATCAAAGTCTGGGTATTTCTCGAAGACCTAAGATTCAGAAATATTCCTAAGTCAGCAGACCCAAAATTCATTTGTGCTCATGGAGATATTCTCAAATACAACAGAAAAACTTTGACGTTTATGGGTCAATCAGTTAATTAATCAGTCAACCAATAAAGCAACCACCCAAGCATTATTAGTCAATCAATCAGTTCATCAATCAATCAGTCAATCATGTCAATCAACCAGCCAATCATTATAAGTCAATCTGTTAATCAGTCAATCAATCAGCCAACCAATCAATCAGTCTGTCAATCAATCAATCAATCAGTTTGTCAATCAATCAAACAGTCAGTTATCCAACCACTCAATCAATTAGTCAAACATGTCAATGAAACAGCCAATCATTATCAGTCAATCAATCAATCAGTCAGTTAATTAGCCAACCAATCAATCAGTCTATCAATCAATCAGTCAGTCAATCAAACAGTCAATCAGTCAGTTTTAAACCAATCACTTAATCAGTCAGTCAATCGATCAACCAGCCAATCATTATCAGTCAATCAATCAATCAATCAGTCAGTCAGTTTTAAACCAATCACTTAATCAGTCAGTCAGTCAATCAAGCAATCAGTCAGTTTAAACCAATCTCTTAATCAATCAGTCAGTCAGTCAAGCAATCAATCAGTCAATATGCCAATCAGTCAACCAATCAGTCAATCAATCATTCAGTTAATCAATCAATCAGCTAATCAACCAATCAAGTCACAAGAAAATTAGTTATCCCTTTCATCAAATAAATGTGCAGAATACCTTTTGCAACCCTTAACTTCAGATTTCTCTAAGATCTAAATTCAAAACTTCTTAATTAGACATTAACCATTGACGCTGAAGGTCACAACTTTGACATTACAAGTCAATCGATCAAGTTGCCCACCAAGAAAATTAGTTGCCCTTCTCCACCACACGAAGTGTGCATAAAATTAACAAATGTTGCATTGAAAGTTTTCAAAGCCCAGCAATTACATCTTGGAAATTTCACTACCACTATCAGGGTTCACACTGAAAATGAGGAATGGAATTCCATGACTTTTCCATGACCCCAAGCCATTTTCCATGACCCAAAAGTGCTGCTTTCTCGACGTATTTTCGCTCAATTACAAGGAGGATGTTTGAAACTTGCACACAACTAGAAATAGTTAGGCAACAAATATTGAAATTCCATGACTTTTCCATGACCTTAGCCATTTTTTCCAAATTCCATGACTTTTCCAGGCGTAGAAAATGCATTTTCAAATTCCATGACTTTTCATGACCATGTGAACCCTACTGTACAATACAATAGTAACAACACAATCATGTACAATTATATTAAATATTGTTTTCTAATAATGTGTAATAAAACAGCTCACTAACCTGTTTACAAACACTCTTCATGGTTACTTGCTCCAGATCTGCGCCATCCAGAATTCCTCTCACAACTTTCTCAAGCTCGTCATCCTGCAGGTGAAAACGATAATTCCACTTCATTCTAACAGTTAATAAACTAATTACAAAGTGACAAAATATAGGTCCCTGATGGGTCCATGTGTTCTCCTGGTAGAGCGTAACATATGAATGAAACTGTCTCGAATTTTAATTGTCTCAATTCATCAGTTGTTACTGGGCTCTAAACAAACAAGTGGCAAATACTGAAATAGCTGACCACTAGCAACTAGCAGCCTGTATATGGCAGTCTGCTTCAGTAAGAGTCATGTTCAGATTCAAGTACTGATAAGTATTAACAGTATCTTAAATGGTATTATGCAGTGATCAATAAATTCTTTTATTCGGTGGCCACATCGTGGCATCGTGCAGCTGGCATGTGCTCTTGAATACTTCATACTGGAACTCGACAAATACATCCAGATTCTTTGATTTGATTGATGCGAAACACACTCTGATAGCTGTGTAAAGAGAACCTGCAAATCTAGTGAGATTTATCTTATACTGTAAATTCAATCAAATTACTTTCCAAAGCAAGCAGCACATCTCATAAACCTTGCTATGCAGCACAACGCACACACTGCAAGAATGCACATCACCAAAGTCGATCAGCTCTCAGATCCTGCCTATCTTCCGTTAATTGAAGTGATCAGCTCTCTGGTTGTATGATAAGCTCTGATTGGCTACAATTTCACCATTGTTACAATAAGCTGTCATCCGTACAGTTGACTGGTTCCGATTTCTCTATTGTTACACTCACTTGACTTCTTCAGCTCTAGCATAGTGTTTCTGCTGCCATGGCAGCAGAACACAAAAAATAGGTACCCAACGGGTACATGTGTCTACTGCACTGATATATTTATAACTTTCTGATAAAATGGGTTTCCATATTCAACACGCAAACATCGCCGAGAGCAGCGTAGTTTATTAATAGATCCAGTGAAAAAGACTACATAGTTTATTTAATAAAATACACTGTTTATATCCCACAAGATCTAGAGCTTCGCCCTTTAATTTGAAAGCTGAGAGGTTGCTTGCAATTTCAAACCAATTATGAATTTTATAAAGAAGTCGTAAACATAAAATCCAAAACTGGACCACGATAGCACCAGTAGAAGTCGCAGAACGAACCTGATCCACAGTTTGACCTCGAGTTTTGTTTTGCGATC